>CAMZMU010000058.1:27019004-27197732 GCA_947311845.1 Poa pratensis | reverse complement strand
CGAGCGACGGCGTTCCAGCGGGATTGCGCGAGAGCACGGCAAACACTCGATGTACCCAGGTTCAGGGCCCTCGTGAGGAGGTAAAACCCCTACGTCCTGCATCTAATCTGTATATGGTGGAGTATATGAGGTTACACTTTGCTTCCTGAGCTGTACATGATCTTAGCTAGCTTTGAGCTTGAGCTGACTGCTTGTGTGCTTGTGAGCTGAGTGAACTAGTACGTGAGAGTGGAGATGGCTTCCGTGAGGGACTAGCTAGCTTGGAGCGAGTGTGAGCTTCCTGGATCGAGTGAGCCTTTCTCTTCGGTCCCTCCCTGGTGCACCTTATAACCTGGTGCCCAGGGGACAAGGGGACAAGGGGGCAAGCGGGCAAGGGAACAAGGGGACAAGCGGGGGCCCGTGTGCTGTAGCGCATAGTGGCATACTATACTGCAACAATACTCTTCCTTCTTGCTATTCATCAACAGTGTACGGGTGTCTTGTCTGCGTGTGCCGACGGGACGCTGTGGTTGACTCCGTGTAGCAGGTGCGCAGCCGGACTCGAGCCGCCAGCCGGAGTCGGGCAGTGGATGGAGGTCGGGCAGCCGGACCCGGGCCACCAGCCGGAGTCGGGCAGCCGGACTGCCATCTCTTGTTTCCTTGTCGAGTCGCCAACTCTGGTAACCCGGGGTTCATCCCCACGTCACCAGCCTCCGAACACGTTGGAGCGATACAGCCGGCCACGGCGGGGGGGGCTTCTGCATGTTCATCAAACTCTGCGTGTATTGCGTGCAACATCAAGAAAACAAACTGAATTGCAACTGCTTGAGTAAAATACGAAGGATGCCAAACGGATATCTATATGCGATGCTGACGCCGGCTCGCTTTTGCCCAGTTCCTTTGATCTTTTTCGTGTGCACCCACCCTCCGGCGCAGGCTCTTGCCGGCTGAACTCTGCAGCGGGATCCGAAGAGATGCCGGAACGACGAGCGTGGCACAATACTTAGATCTAGAAGTTGGATAGAAGCGACTCGAGAAAACGAAACGAAAGTGAACACTTATATGCGATGCTGATGCCGGCTCGCCTTTGTTTTGCCGCCCGTGCCCCTTCCCGTGCATGTGGCCAACCGACCCCTGCTCTTGCCGGCTGAACTCTGCAGCCGGATCCGAAGAGAGGGCCGGCCAGGGATGCACAGTACTGAGATCTTGAGAAGCTGGACTCAGGCGAGCGATGGCATGGTTTTTTCTGTCGCGAGCCGGAAACTTTTCTTTCTTATGTGCCTTTCGCGTGTGCCCCTAGCCGGTTTCTGGCCAACGTGTCAGCCGGGTTGCGGTCTGCAGCTGGATCCGAGAGTAGGCGTCGAGTCGAGCACGCTACTAAGCTACCGTAAGCGAGAGTCAGTAGTCGGCTAGCCACAGTCGTACAGAAAGTAAAGGGTGCTGAGACTGATGCGTAAACGAGTGAAAATGCGAGGCGTAATCGTCACTTAGCTTTTTTATGTCGTAGGCGGAGATGTAGTTCGGGTCGTCGAAGCGGGGACGTTCGAGTCCGGCGGAGCCGGTGGCGGCAGACCGGACAGCCGGATTGGCCTCCAGCCGGATCGGGACGCAGCCGACCCGCATCCAAACGCGCGCAGCCGGAGTCGGATCCCGCTGTCCGGTCATCCAAACGGGATGCAGCCAGCCAGATTGGATGCATCTGGCCAGCCAACCAAACGGGATGGAGCAGCCGGACCGGGACCAGCCGGTCCATCTTTTCTTTCCTTCTTCTTTTCTCTTTTCTCTTTTTTTTTTCTTTCTCTTCTTCTTTCTCTTCTTCTTTCTCTTTTTTCCTTTCTTGCCTTTCTCTCAGTCGGCTGGCTTTCTTCCTTCGATTCCCCCGAGCGGCCGGCTCGGCAGAGGAGCGCCGGCCGAACGGGGCGGAGCGACGAGGGCTGGCCGGCTGGAGGTGGCACGGGCGGAGGCACGGGCAGCGGGCCCAAGACACGCGAGGCGCGGCCGGCCGCGACGAGCCGGTGCGCGGGCGCGGTGCGCAGCCGGCCCGGGGTGACGCGGGCATGCGGGCACGCAGCGGCGAGGACGCGGGCGGACGAGCGGAGGTTGGGTGTGGAGCAGCCGGAGCGGACGGGCAGGGCCGGAGCCGGCAGGGGTACGGCCGGCTTCGGGCGTGCACGTGCGACAGGCGGAGGAGAGGGAGCCGGCCGGCCGGAGCCGAGTAGACGGCGGCGGAAGACGGGGCCGCTGCGGGCACCGACGGACGCTAGGGGGGTCGAGGCGAGGCGGAGCTGGAGGCGGCCGTCGAGCGGAAGAGGAGCAGCGGCGAGGGCGCAGGCCGGGGCAGCGCGGCGGCGCGGTCGCCCCCGGCCGGGGCGCGCTGGCGCGAGAGGCTCGACGCGGATGGGACGTAGGCGCCGACGGGCGCATGGGAGCTCGGGCGTCGATGGGTGGAGGAGAGGAGCAGCTCGGGCGGAAACGCCTGGGCAGAGGTCGGCACGGAGGAGATGTGAGCGGACGGGCACGCAGGGGAGCTTAGGCTGAGCTTGGGCTCGGGGCCTGGCGAGCCTCCGGGCTTCTTCTCCGATGGCGGAGACGAGGCACGCGCAGGTGCGGCCGGACGAGGACGAGGCGGGGCTGGCTGAGGCCAAGGCAGGCGAGGTCGACGGGAGGGAGCCGGAGGAGCGCTGGAGCAGGAGAGGAGCTTGGCGCAGAGGACGGCCGGGCGCTAGGACGGACGTGGTCGTGGACGGCGCGGAGAAGCTTGGGTGGAGGTGAGCACGGGCTGAGCTGGGAGGCCGGGCGCCGCCCAGCCTCCGGGCTTCTCCGCCGGCGCGCAACGGTGAGGCCACACGGACGCACGTCGCACGAGAGGTTGGTGGCGAAGGCGGGCAGGCGCAGCTGCAGAAGGACGAGGACGATGGCGACACGAGCGCGGGAGCCACGGTGACGCCGAGCCTCCGGGCTTCTCCGGCGATGGCGAGACGGCGACGACGACGATGACGACGATGAGTGGTCCCGCCGGAACGAACTACGGTCACCGCTTAGCCCATGGTGGGCGCAAATGACGTGGGATGTTCACGGCATACGCCACGGGGTGGCTTACTTGAGGGGTAGCTACAGCGCGAGCGACGGCGTTCCGGCGGGATTGCGCGAGAGCACGGCAAACACTTGATGTACCCAGGTTCAGGGCCCTCGTGAGGAGGTAAAACCCCTACGTCCTGCTTCTAATCTGTATATGGTCGAGTATATGAGGTTACACTTTGCTTCCTGAGTTGTACATGATCTTAGCTAGCTTTGAGCTTGAGCTGCCTGCTTGTGTGCTTGTGAGCTGAGTGAACTAGTACGTGAGAGTGGAGATGGCTTCCGTGAGGGACTAGCTAGCTTGGAGCGAGTGTGAGCTTCCTGGATCGAGTGAGGCCTCTCTCTTCGGTCCTCTCCCTGGTGCACCTTATAACCTGGTGCCCAGGGGACAAGGGGCAAGCGGGCAAGGGAAACAAGGGGACAAGCGGGGGCCCGTGTGTTGTAGCGCATAGTGGCATACTATACTGCAACAGTACTCTTCCTTCTTGCTATTCATCAACAGTGTACGGGTGTCTTGTCCGCGTGTGTCCGACGGGACGCTGCGGTTGACTCCGTGTAGCAGGTGCGCAGCCGGACTCGAGCCGCCAGCCGGAGTCGGGCAGTGGATGGAGGTCGGGCAGCCGGACCCGGGCCGCCAGCTGGACCCGGGCCGCCAGCCGGAGTCGGGCAACCGGACTGCCATCTCTTGTTTCCTTGTCGAGTCGCCGACTCTGGTAACCCGGGGTTCATCCCCACGTCATAAATTTCTTGGTTATTGTTGTGAGAGCTCTGTAATATTTCTGGCCATTTTATGTCTTCAAGTAGCAGGCGACGATTTTGCAAAAAAAAAAAAACTCATGAAGGGGGCCTTTTTTAAGCTACCTAACAATGGGGCCCTCTAGATCGCGAGATCATCAAATAAAATGTGTTATCGGAAGCGATGGCCGTCTATAGGCCCAAGTTCATCATCCCCCCCCCCCCCCCCCAAAAAAGTTCACGGATTTATTAATGATCATTAACAACATAACAAAGATCACTATGAGTAATGAAAATTACAAATAGGTTACTAGACTGCATAGAGACAACTACAAACACTGAAATGAGCCGAAGGAGTGATGTCGTCCTCAGCCCTCCCTCTTTAGAGCCGGCAAATATTGTCGTAGTAGAGTCTGATAATTATCTAAAATTGTGTCCTTATTGTACAATGACCAAAGTGTATTAGACCATCAAGTACGAGACTAGCGGTGCATTTACCTCTAAATGCTTAACCCTAGAAAGTGGACTCCTTGTTTGGTTGTTAGTACGATCCCCGTATGCCCCTTACAGCTATCAAAAATGTGAATATGTGATACTGAAAGTTAAGATCACAGACATACAGTGCAGTTAGGATCGAGGTAAGCACTGGAGTAGTAGATACGAACCGTTTCGCTAGATACTGCCAGTGATCGAGTTCAGAATCGGTTATTATAGGATCATCATCATGTACCAACAACAATCTAGATACTGTCGCCGCCGACCGACCGACCGTTGTCTCAAGATACCAGCATATATGCCACGCACCGATGTGCCATGCATGCAGGATCGAGTCAAGAATAGAAGGAGACCGACCATAGCCGGTGGAGCCCCCGGCGAGCGGACGCGCGGGCGTTGCGGACGCTGGAGGAAACCAACCACAGGCGCCCGCGCCATGGATGCCCGCGCACCGCTCCTTCCCATGGCGCCTCGACACATATAAGTTTCGGCCTCCTCTGCCTCCCCTCCCCTGTCCCCATCTCCATCGCCCGCCGCATGCACACCGCCGTCGCGTCTCGTTGATCGATCTACCCACCAGCAGCCGGCCGGAGGGGGAAGCGGTACCGGAGGAGAGACGCCGAGGAGGGATATGACGGCAGGGACGATGCGCGGCTGCGCCGCCGCGGTGCTTGCGCTGGCGCTACTCGCCGTGGCGGTGCGAGCCGAGGACCCTTACCTCTTCTTCGAGTGGAAGGTGACCTACGGGACGAGGTCCCCCATGGGCGTGCCCCAGAAGATGCTCCTCATCAACGACGCCTTCCCAGGCCCCACCATCAACTGCACCTCCAACAACAACATCATCGTCAACGTCTTCAACCAGATCGACAAGCCGCTCCTCTTCACCTGGTACGTCTCTCCTGATGATTAGGATGCGATTCGATCCACCATTCTTGGAGCATGATCGATATGTGTGCGCGCGCGCGGCATGCAAAATTGGCAGGCACGGGATCCAGCAGAGGAAGAACTCATGGCAGGACGGCATGCCCGGGGCCATGTGCCCCATCATGCCGGGCACCAACTTCACTTACAAGATGCAGTTCAAGGACCAGATCGGCACATTCTTCTACTTCCCCAGCATCGGCATGCAGCGCGCCGCCGGAGGGTACGGGCTCATCACCATCCACAGCCGCCTGCTCATCCCCGTCCCGTTCGACCCACCGGCGGACGACTTCTCCGTCATGGTCGGCGACTGGTACACCAAGGACCACACCGTCCTGGAGAAGCACCTGGACACGGGCAAGACCATCGGGCGCCCCGCGGGACTCCTCATCAACGGCAAGAACGAGAAGGACGCCTCCAACCCGCCCATGTACGTCGTGGAGGCCGGCAAGACGTACCGGTTCCGCGTCTGCAACGTCGGCATCAAGGCCTCCCTCAACTTCCGCGTGCAGGGCCACATCTCCAAGCTCGTCGAGATGGAGGGCTCCCACACCGTGCAGAACGAGTACGACTCGCTCGACGTCCACGTCGGCCAGTGCCTCTCCGTCCTCGTCACCGCCAACCAGAAGCCCGGTGACTACCTCCTGATCGCCTCCACCCGCTTCATCAAGGAGGTGAACACCATCACCGCCGTCATCCGCTACAAGGGGTCCAACACCCCGCCGTCGCCCAAGCTGCCGGAGGCGCCCAGCGGCTGGGCCTGGTCCATCAACCAGTGGAGGTCCTTCCGCTGGAACCTCACGGCCAGCGCCGCCAGGCCCAACCCGCAGGGGTCCTACCACTACGGCCAGATCAACATCACCCGCACCATCAAGCTCTCCACCAGCCGCGCCAAGGTCGACGGCAAGGAGAGGTACGCGCTCAACGGCGTGTCCCACGTCGACGCCGAGACGCCCCTCAAGCTCGCCGAGTACTTCAACGCCACCAACGGCCTGTTCCAGTACAACATCATCACCGACACGCCACCCAAGGAGGGCACGCCCATCAAGCTCGCCCCCAACGTGATCACCACCGAGTTCCGTACCTACATCGAGGTCGTCTTCGAGAACCCTGAGAAGAGCATCGACTCCTTCCACCTCAATGGCTACGCCTTCTTCGCCGCCGGGTAAGCAAATTGTAGCTGAATATATAGCTTGATATAAACTCTGAATGCCTGAATCACGTACGTTACGCGCATATATATTATGCCTGTGCAGCATGGGACCGGGGCTATGGACGCCGGACTGCCGGAGGACATACAACCTTCTGGACACGGTGAGCCGGCACACGATCCAGGTGTACCCGAGGTCGTGGACGGCGGTGATGCTCACCTTCGACAACGCCGGGATGTGGAACTTGAGGTCCAATCTGTGGGAGAGGTACTACATGGGGGAGCAGCTGTACGTGAGCTGCACCTCGCCGGCGAGGTCGCTCAGGGACGAGTACAACATGCCCGAGAACGGCCTCCGCTGCGGCAAGATCGTCGGCCTGCCGCTGCCGGCGCCATACAATAGCGCATAATCTACACTCCTAACTCCACCCACTCCATTCCATTCCATTCTTTTTCAAGGCCTACGCAATCATTGACCCAGCAACAACAACAACAGGAAGAGAGCAGGAGTTTTTCGTTTCTTTTTTTCGTACGCCCCCCACGTCGACTATTCTTCTTGTCAGGTTTTACTTTCTCTTTTCGAGGAATAAAAAAAATAGGGGCTCAAGATCATGTGGGCACCATCTGTCATCGGAAGGAGGATGATGATGAGGACAAGAAGAAGAGAGATTGGCCGGATGCGAATGCCATACGAGCTCGACCGGGACGCCCTGTCGAATCGTATGTTGTAATAGGAGTTAATTAATTCTACCTGATCATCATTTACCCAATAAGTCCTTCAGACAAATTGGTCAATTATTTTGTGTCTATAAGATATATATATATGTACATGAGCATATTGTAATTTTTGTTCACCCTTCTGTGTTTTCTTCTGTAACTTCCATTAACTGGAACTTCATATTATGGTTCACTGTATCTTACTTGCACCCTGTGTTTTGAGTTCAGTATATGGTAACCATAATATGAGTTCCAATCTTTCAATTGATTTGGCAAATACACACGTCTACAAAAAAGCTTAATAGAGTGACCTACAAATAGACAACAACTTAGGGTGATTAAGACATTAGCTTAACACAACTAGTAGAAATACCACATCAACGTGTCGATCATGCTTAGCTAGATCCACCTTGAAATAAAAGTATTTCGGGTCTCATTACAAAATATGGTTACATTTGAAAAATCACAACGATTTGTGATGAATAGACAAAAAATGTATATAATTACTCGACCATTCTTAGGTCGTTACTTCGGGCTACTTATGAAATCAGGGTTATTTTGAAGAAATCACAATAATCAGTGATGAATTCTAATCAATTTTTTTATTTAATTTTATAAATTTTGCTAAATCTCACTTGATTGAGGACTTGTTATTTCTCTGTCGACATGGGAGTCGTAGGGTCTATTTCTAAGATTTGTGCTCATGGTACTGTTGAACATGTCATTGATGTTGTTTGTCCTTCCATGGCCTTTGGTTGCTCTCGTGTTGA
The DNA here is from genome assembly GCA_947311845.1 of Poa pratensis. Classification (NCBI taxonomy): domain Eukaryota; kingdom Viridiplantae; phylum Streptophyta; class Magnoliopsida; order Poales; family Poaceae; genus Poa; species Poa pratensis. The sequence continues at coordinate 27,189,887 of CAMZMU010000058.1, read as the reverse complement.
CATTTGTTTTCTTTATACTGTAAATTTGTTTATGCCCTTTATACTGTAAATTTGTAGGGTTTATTGTTAAAATTTATTTATGGTTTTACATGAGTAGGACTATATTTATTTATGCTCTTTATATTGTAAATTTAATAGTTTATTTATTCAGTGTATTTGCATGAATGGTTGTCTGAAATATTATGTTCATTGTATTTGCATATTTAAGTCTAGCTATTGCATGATTGTAAGTCCTATAATACATTATATAAGTAAAAAAGTAAGGAGTGGACTCTCCAGTCTCCACCAACTCCAAACTTTATATACTCATTACAAAAGATAATGAGACACAAATAACGTCACACATAACATTTGAGCCTCTTATACTTTGGGTACAACCAACATACTATCCATCCAACAAATAATTGGTTCTCATCCTCTCATGATTGTTCAATGTTGACACCGAGACTAAAAAAATGTCCGTTGTGTAGTTATAAAAATATATAGACATAGTAATGTGTGGCCAGTTTCTAATATGTTGAGTAAGAACCACATTTGAACTTATAGAAACTTTTCGTTTCTACTGCATCTTCTATACTATTATTAAAAGAGCAAACATGTTCGGGATACATTAAATTTGATCCGTTCAATATCTTATCAATGCTCCAGATCGCTCCAATGTTTGACAACTCAACACACCTTTTCGTTTTAATGGTAATTACAAGGATGTGTCACCGACCGCTCAAATAAATCTCACGCGGTGTGCTCCCTCCTCGTGGCCGTACGCTCATCGGCTTCACGCACCCCTCGCCGTGCACGTCCTCTCTATACGAGCCCCCGCCGCCGGTCATGGCATACCACCGCGATGCGGTGCTCGACGGCACCGTGCCGGTGTCCCTGCTGTACTACGGTGCCTTCTCGCCGCACCACACGGCCGTCCTGTCCGATTTCATGCTCTCGCTCTCCCCGCGGGCGCGCCCGCATGCCTTCGGTGCTCCGGCGGCCACATCGCCGTCGGTGGAGCGGTGGTGGGAGACCGTGGACCGGTACGTGGAGAGGGCCGGCAGGGAGCGGACGCGGGTGGTCTAGCTACCGTTCCCCTATCTCCTTGTTTGAGATTCATCCGTGCTGTAGGATCCGATTTTGTCGGTTTTTGTGATGTTCATGATACAGATACTCACGTTCCCATATGATATCAACATCCCAATTGTTTTGAGATCCATTGGTTTATTTCTGGTTCACAATTTTTTTTGTTCCAATTTTAGTTTTGTTCATTCTCTGGTTCGAGATGTTTCTCAATTTTGTATATTCGATATGTATCCGAAAATTGTTCTGTATGTCGAAGAATGAATATGCAATGCAAGACAGCGGTGGGATGACGCTGGTGAGCATGTTCTGTCCAGCTTCAGCACGACGAGCGCCGAGCTAGGCGGGCAAGCCAGCGATATGGCGTCGGTGAGCGTCTTTTGTCCGAGATTCAACACGACGAGCGCCCAGCCTCGCCGGCGGGATGTGTCGGTGAGTGTGTGTTGTTTGAGCTTCAGCACGACGAGCGCCGAGTCAAACGGGCACGCCGGCGTGACGGTGCCGGTGAGCGTGTTCTGTCCGAGCTTCAGCACGACGAGCCGAAAGAGCACGTCTTCATCGCCGCGCACCCGTTCATGATTCTTATGTCTGAGATTTGTGTGCTCCATGATGCTTATGCATGATTCTCTTTGCAATATAAAATCTAAAAAGAAGAAACCCAGATAGAGTCTGATGGTATTTTCCTACTTGTAACTGCCCTTTTTAATTCTGAAAACGTGCGTTGCACGTACATTCCAACTAGTTTTTACGAAATCCAAGAACAGGTTTTCAAAGCTCCAAAATAATAGGCAAATCTACATGTACATGTAGATGTCTACATGTGTATATAATTTCATTACAAAATACGTTATACCCTAGACTACGCAAAAGGCCAATTTCTTATAATGTGTACTTCCCAAATAGTAAGATACAAAAGTTTATCTTTTATGTGTATATTAGAGCATAAATTATTTTATTGAAATTTATATACATGTAGATACATCGGTATTCACACATAGATTTGATTTTAGTTTCTGAAACTATGAAATGCCGCTTTGTATTTTTAAAATATCATGTTCGATTGGGCCTGAGCTCTGAACTGCTCGCTCTTGCTATATTGCACCTATTTCAAAAATAAAAACATACCATGGTTCGTCTTACGTGTTTATCCGGCGGGCATTCAAGCAAGTCATATATAGTGGTTTGCTCGAGGTCATTTCATATGTTTCAGTTGTGTGCTGTAGGTTACCAACGACAATGCATTTCATTTTAGGGTTTCCTTATTTTCACACGAACATGTTAGTAAATGTTATGGTGTTGTGAAAATACTTTGTAACAAATCTTATGGTAGTTTAGATTCGACGAACATAAATATTTTCTTAAAAGTTATAAACTTACACTACAATATTTTTTAAAGTCATAGAACATGGACTTCTTTGTAAGAAAATTTATGTATTTCAAGCCAAATGACCAAGATAATGGCCATATCCATGGTTGCGTTATTACTGTCATGACCAAACTTAGCACAAACATGAGTTTTTAAAATTATAGATAAAATTTCTAAAGTGAGTATCGAACTTTTGTTGAATTTCTATAGTGATTGTCAAACGAACACGCATCATCGTACTCACCGTATGTATTCATGATCTCCGCGGTCCAAACAAGTTCGGCAGCGGGGTCGTACTGAGCTTAATATAATTTATATTGAACTTTTATACTTATTTATAACTTATTTTAGCATGGTACCGTCTTAACGAGTATAATGTTCTATTTGTTATTTAGTATAGGTAGTCATGTAACAAAATTGTTATACTTTAATCGGTATATTTTGTGATGCACACAGTTGAAAAACACATTTGCAATGTGCTTGATTCAAACTATATTGTGTAACATTATATCCTTCATGGATTAATTTGTGATAATTGCATAAACTATATAGTGTGTATATATTTATGGTAGAGATCTCTTAAGTATATGATCTAACAAATATCTTAATCGAGGTTTTTAATAGTTAGTAGGTAATTGTAGAATCTCCTAGAGTACTGATTGAATGCTTGTTAGTTCGCATTTGCATACACCATATCGACGTCATCACTCATCGGGCTCTGAAGGAGCTAGTAGCAGTACTAATTTTTAGCTGAACATCCCTCATCAGAAAACACGAGAACTCGAGACAGAGCGCGGTGTTCCACCTTGTCGTCTTTCCTGGATTCCGAGAAAATGGCGTCCTCTTCCTCCCGCTTAACCAGGAGCAGCGGGTAGCAGACTGGTGGACTAGCCAGTATAGACGGGAGCGTCGTGGCGGACTGGCGGCCGTCGCCTCTGCAAAATGTTCACAGTTGCAGGTTCCGGACCGGGTCTTCTGCCTAGATACGCCGGCCGGACTCCGGCGTCAGCCATCACCTACGGTGATCCGATTTCACCGCCTAGTTTTGATTTTTCATGTATTCGCGTTTTGCTCTGACACCTTCTTGCAATCGCACTGTTGCGGTGTTGTCGGCAACAGTGCACGAGGATTATACTATGTAAAAGAAGTGTCACCTTCCAGCACGAAATACCATCACACAGATTGAGCTACGAGCACGTGATAGATTTATCACACAGATTGAGCTAACAGCCTACCACCAACCCTGAGTCTCCACTTTCAGTTTCAGAAATACCTTCTCCGAAGGCACATGATCAAAAGGAAGGCCCTGGTGAACAGCCGCATTCGTTACTTACTACAGTAGTCAACAGCTTCACTACAAAGCATACCAGCAGATCATCAAATATGTAAAGATGCAACGGATACAGTTTACCACAAATGAAAAACAAGAGATGCGTCATCAACAAGGACTAGTAAAATTTACTAAAAACTACTGAATCACATAACGTGGTCGATTAGCAGCGGCTGCAGGGTTTACACAGCTCTAGGTAAGTTCATACTTCATACAAGACGGGCAGACTATATAAGCATAAGGTGCTTCTGCTTCGTCATTGTACAAAACAGAGAAAATTTAGTTATACTGAGTTGCTGGCCTACACAGTTGCATAGGAGAAGACCATGAAGAGGGTTTGCCAAAGGTCCACTTCGCAATTGCAAGAAACATGAGCGTCGTCACCACTTTCCTGATCATTACCCCAAGAGAACCAAAGACGTAAATGAGCACTGTAGATTAGTGTTTAGAGCGCGAAGGAAGGCTGTCACTTCTGAACGGACAACTCATGGAGATGAGCGATGTCGGCGTTGGAGAAATGGCTTGTGCCGCACATCTTCTCCAAAGGATCTTTACAGCACCTCTGGAGCTCCAGGTACCTGTCCAGGTTGAAGCCCTGCCTCTGGATCAGCTTCCTCTGCCGAGACTGGAACAGCCTCTCCATGAAGTCCCGGTACGTCGGATCCCTTGACGTGATGAGGAAGTAGGCATAGCCGACGACCAGGCCTGTCGTAGTAGTGAAGAAGGTGATGGGCTCCATGACGTCCCACGAGAACTCCCAGAAGGTGAGCCTGAAGAAGAGCCCAACCTGCGTGATCAGGAACCCTAACCCAGACCAGAGGATACGACGGACTTGCTTGTGCGCGAGCTTGTTGATGTCTTCCAACTGTGTCTGCAGCTGCTTGAGCTCTTCCTTTCTTGGATCATCCTCAGGTGTCAGTGCAAGGGTCATAGCTTTTCTTACAAGATCCACTATCTGTACATAACCAAAATAAAAGAATCAGTGCCTGCCAATGTGTATCAGCTGCAGCAAATATTGGTGAAGACTAAATTTATAATTCTAAATAATGACAACAAAACTGTAGTGTAACATGAATACAGGAAAGCTGTCCAAGTAAAAATTAAAAAGTAGGAGTAGAAAATATGAAGCTGCAGCAAATATTGACGAAGACTAAATTTATAATTCTAAATAATGACAACAAAATTGTAATGTATCATGGATACAGGAAAGCTGTGCAAGTAAAAAGTTCAAAAGTAGAAAATATGAAACCAAATATACAAAAATGTTTTAGAAGAAAATTACTCCTTTTTGTATCTAACAAGATTTTGTCTCGCAGATTTAATAACTAACTTTACACATGCACCAGCATCAACCCAATTTGAATGAGATGCAACTTTCTTACTTTCCTTTTTGCCCACCTAGTCACAAGGCTCACAAATGTTCAGCATGTGCCACGAGGAGGTGTTCATTAACAAAACCATGTCTAAGAAAAGTGACAGCATAATATGATCATGCAATGGGATTCTGAATAACTTAAATGAAACAATGTATGATGGGCAATGCGAGAAACTGCGTGACTTTTGGACAAATCACATTGTTCGTCACCGACTAAAGGATCTTTGCTATAAAATGACAAACTGTATGCATGGTGGACTGGTAGTTTAGTACGATAACCAACTACTGTACTAGATAACATGATAGACACCCTGCACCAGAAGTCACCCATCTACGATGGAAACAAGAAAAGAAAAAGCAGTGTGAAGAGCCACATGATTCTCCACGGCAATGATCCATCCCGTATGACACAGAAAAGGCAGAGCAAAGCAAGCTACGCTAGATAAGAGAAGGCATCTATTTGGTGCTTTGCCACCACACTTAATCGGCAGAGTTCTTCCCCGTGGAAGAAACGTTGGTAGCTTTTGCACTGGTGCGGCCAGCGTGCGCACCCAGGAGGAGCACGTAGTGAGCCATCACCCACCAGTCGCCACCACTTGGGTAGAGCCCTGAAGCAACCGTGTGGCTTCTTTCTAAAAAGTGTCACCGACAAGTGGTTTGCTTCTGGTTGTGTTCAACAGTGTAAACAGTCCAGCCATTGTCCTCCCCCACCATGCTAAGTCAGTTCCAAACCTCTAATCAGCTATTGAAGTTGAACAGTGCGCAACAAAATGTACAGCATAATTCAGGTTTGCACGCATAGTCCGCCTGACCATCGCTTTGCTACCGAGTGGCCCGTGCAATTTGGACAATTTGTACGAGTGAAATCGAGCGACGGATGGTGGGATTTGCCAAATAAAAACGTGGGAGAACTTGGACTGAAAATTGATGCAGCATTGGACCATCAGACAAGTGCCCCTGTAGCCCTGCACTTGGAGGAAATCTACCGAACACCTGATGGTCACCATCGGAGCGGGGACGCACGGAAAAGTACAAAAGCCGTCAGGCATCCGGGACCGAATTAGTGAGAGCGTCAACGCATTCCTCGGGCAAATCAAAGACGCCTTAAATTTTCAAAAACGCCAGGCATGAGCACGGGTCGAACACCCCAACGTGGTCCCCCCGAATCGCCGAACGGAGACGCGAACACGAAGCGCTCAGACCGAAGAGTAAAATTTTCTGAAACATTGGGAACGACCATGCGGAGGAGGGAGGAGCGCGGCAATGCGAGGCGAGCAGACCTTGTCGGGCTGGAGGTAGACCTTGTCGCGGAAGAGGAGGACGACGCCGGCCTCGTCGAGCGCGCCGGCGAGCGCGCCGGCCTCGGCGCGGGTCCGCGCGGCGCCGGCCTCCTCGCAGGCGCGCAGCAGCTCCGCGTACGGGATCACCTCGCCGTGCCCGAGCCGCCGCTTGAGCGCCTCCACGTTTGCCAGCCGCATCAGGCGCCTCGCCTCCTCCGCCGTCACCTCCGTCTCCGCGTCCCGCCCCACGGCCGCCTCCGCCTCCGCCGCCGCCGGCAGCGACGCGGCGAAGCGGAACCGCTGGAGCGCGCACGGCGGGGGCAGCCGGATTGCAACAGCGGTTCGCGCGCACGGCGACGCGGAGGCGGAGGGGCCGCCCGCCGCGGCGGCGGCGCGGAGGACGGAGCGGGAGAATCGCCACATTGACATCGGTCGGTCTGCGCGTGCGTGGGTTGCGGTTGGAGGGAGCGGGAGAGGGAGGCGGAGGGAGATATGGGGAGGCGGTCAAAGCGGAGGCCGAGAGGAGCGGGAACTGTGGCGGAGAGGAGGAGAGAAAGATGGCAAGGGGGAAGCCGGGAAAGGGAAGAGAGCTCCGGTTCGCGGCCGCGTGGGGTACACTTGCCTATTTGGTGTATTTTGGAGGAGTGCGATTCCTTTTTTCACCTCCTTTTTCATGGCATGCTTGCGGCAATGGCAGGTTTCTGGCCACGCGGTTGATATTTTGGAAACTGCTTTGCACAGTGATATGACAGAAGAAACGCTACGCGGGCTAGTAATTACAGTACCTACGCGCTTTTACTATCTTTTCCTTTTTTTTTTGAGAAATTTTTACTATCTTTTCTGCCATTTGATCTTTGGCTATATGGAGTATGGCTACTCCCTCCGGTCCGATTTAAGTGTCGCTGAGATTGTACTAGTCCTGTACAAAGTGCTACTTCAGGTCATGACAGTTTTTATGAATCAGAGGGAGTATAAAACATTGCACTCAAATCACCTTAACACACGGATAAGTGACAATTACGAACAATCAAACACTGGTCAAATTCGGTACACTATTTAGTTCAAGTTTCCAAAACTATACGGGCTCCTTTGATTCAATAGGAGAAATTTCTATGTGCGTCGTTTTATCTATAGGATTGAATACTTAGAAAAATTTCTTTGATTTTCCTGTGAGTTAGTTAAACAGTACTTTGCGAAAATTTCTACGGACTCCTTGATTCGTAGGATAGAAATAGGAAAACTCATATTGGAATGTCATGTAAAACTGGATCCTATAGAAAGAGGAAGTTCCTTTGATTGTGCTAAAGAAATTTTTCATGAGGTTATATCTCATGTTATTTTTCTTTGAAGTCTACACTACAAGATTCTTACGGGATTTTTTTCCTATGGATATGACTATGTAAATCAAATGGCTTTTGAAGGAAAAATTCCCATAAGATTTCAATCTACACAAATCTTCTAGAAATCCAATGAATCAAAGGAGATCGTAGGCTCTAAATTCTACAAGATTCGAAGATGACATTCTAATTCTGCGTTTTTTATATTCCTACGTTTTTCCTATCTTACGAATCAAGGTTGTTCGCCATTTTTTTAAAGTTGCATACCTATTTTTAATTTGCAACAAAGCCACACGAATTTGTTGTGAAAATAGACGTGAGTTGTTGTAAAAAATGGGCTTTTGCTATCTAAAAGTTGTGTTTCACAAATATTTTTGATGTTGCATAAGTGTTTCAAAATTCTAACGAACTCGTATGCCTTCTGTTGTGACATAGCGCGCCATATGTTGCAATGTCTTCATAGAGCGTTTGATACAAGTTTAGGTGCTTTCTCAATTTTTTTGAGTTATATTTTTATGTGCTTTTTGCAATGCTGCAAACACGTGAATTTGTTTTGTGACTTTTTGAAAATAGGTGATAATTTTTGTTGGAATTGAATTGCATCAAAAACATTGTTGTTTAACCACTTTTTATTATTGTAAACACAAATTTATTGTATTAATGGCCAATGACTTTTGTTTCAATTGTTTGTGGTTTTTGTTGCAAATCAATTCGCAGCAATTTTTGTTGTTTAAGCAACTTTTGTAGCGTTATTTTTTTTGAAATGTTTCAACAATTTTTGCGATAGTATATTTTTTGTTCACATGGTGACATTTTTTTTGAAAATATTGGATAGTTTAGGAGCAAAGAGATCTACCCTTTTTTTTAAGAGTAGATGCTCTGTATTGAAGGTTAATGTTTTAAAATCTAAGGGACTAAAGTGCAGAAACACACTACAGCTAATTCCGGGCGTCAGATGACGATCCAATGGTGGGACATGCACCTATTTGCTGCCAACTATAGGTCGCCCGCGTCGGCCTAATGATAATGATTTTTTTTTTCATCCATGGTATTAGTTCGTAGAGAAATGATTACCTACAACTGATTGATCGGACGCATGCATCACTCACCTCGTCTGTAGTCCATGTGGCACGTCCTATAACATACCTATCCCTTTATACCTGGGTGGCTGGGTCGCTCTTCATTCTCTCTCCCTTACAACGTCTCCAGCCATGGTTGTCAAAACTTCCTCGAACGTCTGGGCGGACAGCCTGGTCACCATTTGTGTATAAAACAGCCACCCAACCACGGCCCCTATAGTGAGACCAAACGTCCAGGCGGTTCGACAAACCCCAAAGACAGCCCATATGTGGGCGAGTTTGGGGTCACCCGGATGCGCCCGGACGCGTCCGCCACGTCGACCCTGACAACAAGGGCCCACAAAATTTGAAGCCAAAATTGAAGCGAAAAATAGGCGCGCGCCGGGCACTAGCATTTCTCCACTCCGCCTCCGCTCCCGCCATGCACTTTCATTTCTCCCGCCGCTCCCACCCGGAAATCTACCATTCGTAGCCGCCGGCGCCGAGATAGATAGGATGGAGACGGATGCGCCCATCGATTTAATGGAGAAGGGTGCATCGTCGGAGTCGGTTGAGCAGCGGCTTGGCGCGGATCTGAAGCCGGAGACCGTTGCCCGAAGGATGCGGCGCTGCAAGCAGCGGGAGCGCGAGCTGGCGATTAAGGCAGCGGAGGAGGCGGAGAGGATTGCGATGCGGACACGCAGCCCGACTCCGATGCCATGTTCACGCCTGAACCCACGAGACGGCGTCCGGCGCCCACTTTGTACCATCAAACCGAGGGCAAACCATTCACCATGATGCATTGTTCGCTTGAATTGACCGGCAAACCGAAGTGGATCTCTCAATATGATGACTGATGACCCACAAGTATAGGGGTGTATCGTAGTACTTTCGATAAATAAGAGTGTCGAACCCAACGAGGAGCAGAAGGTGTTGACAAGTAGTTTTGATCAAGAAATCACTGTAAATACTAGCAGACAAGTTTTTAGTGGTTTTTGATATTGCAGATAAATAAAATACGAGTAAATAAAAGATAGTGATAATAATTGCAGCAGTGGCCCAATCCTTTTTAGAGCAAAGATAAGCCGGTTGGTTTACTTATGATGGCAAAATGTTCTTGGGACACACGGGAATTTCGTCAAGTGTTTTCGCTTCCTTACAGCTGGTTAATCTTTATTGTTTTAATAAGTGTTGTGTGGGTGAACCTATGCTAATGCACTGGCCTAACTTGGACTAATACATACTTGTGATTAAACCCCTTGCAAGCATCCGCGTTACAAGGAAGTAATTAAGATAAATCTAACCACAGCCTTAAACTCTGAGATCCTACACTCCCTCATGTACCGGTTTACTAACGGGGGTTTAGGTTTCTGTCACTCCGGCAACCCCACAATTAGTAGCCGAATACACAATGCATTCCCCTAGGCCCATAAAGGTGAAGTGTCATGTAGTTGACGTTCACACGACACCACTAGAAGAATAACACCACAACTTAAATATCAAACCATTAAATATTACTCAACATAATTCCACTACTAACAGCATGACTTCTCCCATGTCCTCAAGAATCGAACGAACTACTCACAAGACATCATATGGATCATGATCAGAGGTGATATAATGATGAATAACAATCTGGACATATACTTCAATTCACCGATAAAACTTAATAGCATCAACCCCAAGTAGTAATCAACACCGGGAAAGTTTCCCCTATGAACTACACAAAGTATAACCCTAGATGTTGCAGCGGAACGGAGTGGAGCGGTGGAGATGATGGTGACGGCTGTGGAGATGATGATGATGATCCCGATGAAGTCCAGCGTGATGACGATGACGATGGCGATGATTTCCCCCCTCCGGGAAGGAATTTCCCCGGCAATTTCTCCCTGCCGGAGAGCTTTTTCTCTCTCTGTGGTTTCCGCCTCGTGGAGGCGGCGGAATATTTCCTCGATGGCTCTCCCCGTCTTAGGGTTTCTGGGGGATTAAGTACGCGAAGGGGGAGCGCCAGAGGTGGGCCAGGGCGGCCACACCATGCCCCGGCGCGGCAGAGGGTGGGCCCGCGCCGTGGGGTGGTGTGGGCCCCTCGTGGCCCATCTCAGCCTCCCCTTTTGGCTGGCTCCGGCATCTGATAAAATAGGAACATCTGCATAATTTCCGTGAATTGACGATCTTCAGAAATAGGGTGTCTTGACGATGCTTTTTCCAGCTGAATCCTGACTCCGGCAGTTAATTCTCCAATAATCATCAAACATGCAAAACAAGATAAAATAACATAAGTATATCATCCAAATATGAAATATATCAATGAATAGCAGTAAATTATGATATAAAATGTGATGCAAAATGGACGTATCAACTCCCCCCAAGCTTAGACCTCGCTTGTCCCCAAGCGAAAGCTGAACTCAGTAAACAAGACCACAGGTTTATGGAGTGAAGCGTCGATAATAAAGAATACGGACAAGAAGCATCAACATGTATTAATACACAAATCATTTTAGACAGCAACTTCCCCTCATATAACTTATCTTGAAACGAGTAATGGAAATCACAATAAAGGTGCATAAAGAAAATCATAGTTTGGTGATGGCAAACTTCGTTCTTGGTCAGAGAACAATTAACAGATTGTACTTATCTTTCGAGTAGAGTCCTTATATCGAGCTATATTGCAGAACTTACATGCTCAATTATCACAATTTCTTTACAGTCATTGATAACTTTCAAAGTTATATTCCTTCAGATAAAAGACTTGTACAAAACAAGAAGGATAACAGACATGATTGATAATATTAATATATAGATGGTTGAATCACAAAAACTCAAATGCTTGCTTAAGAAAGAAGGGAATAGGTTTACTGACTCAACAAAAAAATAAAAGAAAGGCCCTTCGCAGAGGGAAGCAGGGATTAAATCATGTGCTAGAGCTTTTTAAGTTTTTGAAATCATATAGAGAATAAAATATAAGTTTTGAGTGGTGTATGAGAATTGTCAACGAATGGTAGTGGGTGAAAACAATATCCTCTGTCAACCAGACTTTCAAGAGCGGCTCCCATGAAGGACGTTATTTCTACCAGCAAGGCAGATCATCCCTCTTTTCTCTTTTGTTTACACATGCAGTATTCACTGGTATCATTGCTTGTCTGATAAATCAGGGCAAAAATGTGAAGAGAATTAAGCGGTTAAAGTTGTAATTAATTGGGACTGGGCACCCCATTTGCCAGCTCTTTTTGCAAAATTAATAGATAAGCGGATGTATATGCCGCTAGTCTGGTGGTGAAAGTCTGTCTGACAAGCTAATAAAGAATAACCCACATACTTCCTCATGAGCTAGTAAACAGTGACACAAATAAGGAGTAGTAGCTTTTGAATAGTTTAAAGGTAGCACATGAAGTATTTACTTGGAGTGGCAAGGAAATACCACATATAGGTAGTTATGGTGGACACAAATGGCATGGGTTTTGGCTCAAGGTTTGGATGCACGAGAAGCATTCCCTCTCAGTACAGGTTTTTGGCTAGCAAGCTGGGTAGCAAGCATAAGAGTGGAGGGATACAAACAAATATAAATGTAATAGAAACAATCATGCAATCTTCCTTGTAAACACAAATAATTTTAACTTGAGAATACTAAGCTCATGAGCCAACAAGAAAGAAAGATAATGAGATAATGTATCTACATGCAATCCCCTCTTTTCTACTTAAGCCTCAAAGTATTGTTGCTACTGACCAATGCTAAGTTTGCCAAAACCAAATAGATTTACTTGATGCTCCCAAAGTGATGCCAATACTAACAACAAGATCATTCATATGACAGAAATTTGCAAAGTAAAATAAAGTGTGCAGAAAGTAAATGATAAAACTTCTCATTAATATTCCAATAACGACAACTCACACCAAGGGATACATAGATAACCAACTAAAGGAGAGATACTTCCACGCTGCAAACCATCCTATATGATAACTTCTCTACTCATGATATGACTCGACTGAAAAGTAAAAGGTAAAAGATAATGGTGATGATACCGCGCACTCCCCCCAAGCTTGGAACAAGCAGGGGATGCCAATACCAATGATGAATTACTCCTTCGGTGGTGAAGGTGGACGAGACTCTTCATCATCAAATTTCCAAGGTAGAGGCTCCCCATCAGCGAAGGATGAATTGGTCTCCATAAACCTGAAACTCGCAGCAGAACTCATGCGTTTGAACCTAGCTTCATACTCACAGTTTTGGTTTTGGAGATCATAGATTTGTGCTTGCAATTTGGACGTGGTTTGACTGAGTATGAAGATATCATCCCATAGCTTGCTAGTCTCCTTCTTGTGTTCAGCAATAAGCTCATTAATAATCTTGTGGTTGATCTCCACTCCGCGCTCTATCATCTTCTGGTATCGGAAAACTTCATGCTCTACTTCTTCTAGTCTGGCCTTCACGTCCCCTTCAGCCTTGGGTCCCCTAACATCTTCTTGAACAAGCTCTCCATCCACGAGCCGCAGCTCTTGTGGGTGCTGCTTCAACTCGTTGATGTACGGGTTGACGACGTTCTTGAAGAAGGTATCCTTCGGAGCCTCGGACGAAGACATTGTTCTAATCTTGGAGCTAACCCTGGCAGAAATAGCTCGAAAACAAAACACGACGAGAAAACGATATACGGACCTCGGGGGATCCGGGGATTATATAGCAAAAGTTTCATAACAAAAGGAAAGTCCAGGTCGAAACCGGGCTGGAGACGGCTCCGAGGCGCCCACACCATGCCCCGGCGCGGCCAAGGGTGGGCCCGCGCCGTGGGGTGGTGTGGTGCCCTCGGGCACCGTTTCCTCCCCGTTTTGGCTCGTAATTTTCCATATTTAATAAAAACAACAAAAACATAAGTTGGGAAGTTAAACGCGAACTTTTTCTTACCAAAACTGTTACCTATTCGAAAACAGACTCTGCAGTTTTCTGAATTTGACTTTTAATAAAATCTTCCGGAGTCACTACTTGAATAATATCAACGTCTTCGTTATAAGAATCCCCAGAAATATAATGCTTGAGTCTTTGACCATTAACCACTTGAGATTTGTCACCATCAAGCGAAGTAATTTTGATTGCACCTGAACGGTAAACCTCTGAAACAACATAAGGTCCTTCCCATTTCGAAAGTAATTTACCTGCAAAAAATCTGAGACGAACCTATACAATAGAACTTTCTCACCAACATTAAACTCTCTCTTTAGGATTCTCCTATCATGCCATTGTTTCACTTTCTCTTTAAAAAGTCTAGCATTTTCATAAGCTTCACTTCTCCATTCATCCAAGGAACTCAAGTCAAGTAACCTTTTTACCGGCAAGTTTAAAATCTCTATTAAGTTCTTTTACGGCCCAATAAGCTTTATGTTCTAATTCTAGAGGTAAATGACAAGCTTTTCCGTAAACCATTTTATAAGGAGACATACCCATAGGATTTTTATAAGCAGTTCTATAAGCCCACAAAGCATCATTAAGCTTCCTAGCCCAATTCTTTCTAGATTTATTAACAGTCTTCTGCAAAATAGATTTAATCTCTCTATTTGATAATTCTACTTGTCCACTTGTTTGAGGATGATAAGGTGAAGAAATTCTATGATTAACATCATATTTAGCAAGGGTTTTTCTAAAAGCACCATGGATAAAATGAGAACCACCATCAGTCATGAGATATCTAGGCACACCAAACCTTGGAAAAATAATATCTTTAAGCATTTTTAATGATGTCTCACCATCAGCACTAGATGTTGGTATAGCTTCTACCCATTTAGTAACATAATCAACAGCAACAAGTATATGAGTATAACCATCAGAAGGAGGAAAAGGACCCATAAATTCAAATCCCCAACAGTCAAAAGGTTCAATAACATAGAATTTAGAATAAAAGAGAGGTACAATTTCCTCCCAGCCAATAGATCGGCCATTCTTCAGCATCTTATACCATTCCGCAGCTCGGCCCTTCAGTGATATAGAGAATAACTTCCTCTTGACTTTTTCCATTGAAATACCTGCACACTTGAACAACTCGCATAATTCATGTATAAATAGGAAATGATTACCCGGATGGATGGTTCCATCTCCAACATAGCGGTTATCCATAACACGTTCAACAATTTTCATAGGTATTTTAAATGGATCTAATCAGCAGGCGGCGGTTCATCTACTACCTTAGCAGTGGCAGTAGTATTCCCAAATAGGGATTCGAATGGAGATCTCTCCATAATAAAAATAAAGCAGCAAGCAGAAATAAAAACAGCACTTACAGTAAAGGTTTCCCTTACCAATTCCACTTACCAATAGCACTTCACTCCCCAGCAACGGCGCCAGAAAATAGTCTTGATGACCCACAAGTATAGGGGGTGTATCGTAGTACTTTCGATAAATAAGAGTGTCGAACCCAACGAGGAGCAGAAGGTGTTGACAAGTAGTTTTGATCAAGGAATCACTGTAAATACTAGCAGACAAGTTTTTAGGGGTTTTTGATATTGCAGATAAATAAAATACGAGTAAATAAAAGACAGTGATAATAATTGCAGCAGGTGGCCCAATCCATTTTAGAGCAAAGCATAAGCTAGTTGGTTTACTTATGATTGCAAAATGTTCTTGAGGACACACGGGAATTTCGTCAAGTGTTTTCGCTTACTTACAGCTGGTTAATCTTTATTGTTTTGATAAGTGTTGTGTGGGTGAACCTATGCTAATGCACTGCCCTAACTTGGACTAATACATACTTGTGATTAAACCCTTTGCAAGCATCCGCATTACAAGGAAGTAATTAAGATAAATCTAACCACAGCCTTAAACTCTGAGATCCTACACTCCCTCATTCACCGGTTTACTAACGGGGGTTTAGGTTTCTGTCACTCCGGCAACCCCACATTAGTAGCCGAATACACAATGCATTCCCCTAGGCCCATAAAGGTGAAGTGTCATGTAGTCGACGTTCACACGACACCACTAGAAGAATAACACCACAACATAAATATCAAACCATTAAATATTACTCAACATAATTCCACTACTAACAGCATGACTTCTCCCATGTCCTCAAGAACCGAACGAACTACTCACAAGACATCATATGGATCATGATCAGAGGTGATATAATGATGAATAACAATCTGGACATATACTTCAATTCACCGATAAAACTTAATAGCATCAACCACAAGTAGTAATCAACACCGGGAAAGTTTCCCCTATGAACTACACAAAGTATAACCCTAGATGTTACAGGGGAACGGAGTGGAGCGGTGGAGATGATGGTGACGGCTGTGGAGATGATGATGATGATGATCCCGATGAAGTCCAGCGTGATGACGATGACGATGGCGATGATTTCCCCCCTCCGGGAAGGAATTTCCCCGGCAGATTTCTCCCTGCCGGAGAGCTTTTTCTCTCTCTGTGGTTTCCGCCTCGTGGAGGCGGCGGAATATTTTCTCGATGGCTCTCCCCGTCTTAGGGTTTCTGGGGGATTAAGTACGCGAAGGGGGAGCGCCAGAGGTGGCCAGGGCGGCCACACCATGCCCCGGCGCGGCCAAGGGTGGGCCCGCGCCGTGGGGTGGTGTGGGCCCCTAGTGGCCCATCTCAGCCTCCCCTTTTGGCTGGCTCCGGCATCTGATAAAATAGGAGCTTCAGCATAATTTCGCTGAATTGACGATCTTCAGAAATAGGGTGTCTTGACGATGCCTTTTCCAGCTGAATCCTGACTCCGGCAGTTAATTCTCCAATAATCATCAAACATGCAAAACAAGATAAAATAACATGAGTATATCATCCAATATGAAATATATCAATGAATAGCAGTAAATTATGATATAAAATGGTGATGCAAAATGGACGTGTCAATGACCACAAGAACCCGTCCAAGAAATGGAAAAACAATGATGGATCAAGCTCATCCGTGCCTATTGGACTTGAAGAAGAGGATGGCCCATCTGAAGCTGCTGCCGGAGTGAACCAGAAGAGGATGATGGGGAGGAGGTGGGAGAAGGATAGGGCGGCTCATGAAGGCACCGCAACAAAGATGTCCACCACATGGACTGACATCTTCTCCAACAAAGATGAAACCATGAAAAAATTGGAGAAAGAAATGGAGGAGAAGAAGGCGGAGCGGTATGATGCATTCATAGCTGTGCAAAGGAAAAGGATGGAGTTTGATCGGCTGCGGCTCAAGGAGAGGATGGACTTGGAGAGGGCGAGGTTGGAGTTGGTGAAGGAGGAGTCTTGGATGAAGGTCCAACTGGAGCAAAAGAAGATGCAAGATACCCTAGCGGTGGAGCAAGAGAAAGTCCATCTAGCAAGAATCACGGAGGAACAAAGGACCATGTTTCAAGACGCTAGCCTCTTGGATGAGCCAAGTGCAAAGTGGATCCTCATGATGAAGAAGAGGATCTCCGACCGTGACCTCGGCCTAGATGGATCAGGTAGAACCGCCCCTTGAAGAAGAAGAGATCACTTCTCATTCTTGTATCGGAGAACTTGTTGAACTTTGTTAATTTCATTTGAATTTTGACCACTTTGTTTTGTAATTTGGATCCGGTATGTACCGGATCGACGCTGCATGTCATTGCATGAGTTTGGGGTGTGGATTTGGGGGCATGGTTGTAGGAGCCCAACTTTGGGGGTGGTCCGGTCACTTTCCACGGACACGTCCGGACGTGTCCGCGGACAGTTTGGGGGCCGATTTTGGGGGTTGTGGTTAGAGATGCTCTTAGAAAGCTCTCGACCTCTCATAATGGCATCTTAGTGCATCTTCAACCGGGAACTGAAACCTCTCCTAAACGTCCGGACGGACAGCCCGGACAGGAGAGAGTAAAATAGTGCATCCAACCATGGTCCCCAAACACTCCCCATACGCCCGGGTTTTCGGCTACCCCCAAACTCAAGGTATATGTGGGGAGAGAGTTTGGTGTAGAATTAGCCCATCCGGACACGCCCGGGCGGACAACTTGGACCACATTTTTGCTTTCTTTTCCTTTCTTTTGTCCTTCATTTATTCTTCTCTCTCCTTCTCCCCCAATCACATGCAATGATGCAAATGACCCCATATTTTGAGGAGACTTTGAGGTACATGGTTGGAGGAGAACACTTTTAGGGGCGGTCCGGTCACTGTCCGCAGACATGCCCGAACGTGTCTGCGGACAGTTTGGGGGCCAAATTTGACCATTGTGGTTGGACATGCTCTTACCTCGTGGAGCAGCCCGCCTCCAAAGAAAGGCCACAAAGAGAAAAGTTGGGGCTCGCGAGTAGTGTCACAAAATCCCTGCTGAAACATATCAATCTTTTTACCATGACAGAAAGTGGAGCTCGAGCTCGGGTTAGGGCTCAACACGGGATTCCATCTACGACGACCCGATGAAGATCGATTGGGAAAAATGAGTCTGAATTCACGAGATCTAGGTTCAGTTGGTTTTCACAGAGCCGAATTTGTTGTCGGTTATGTATTTTTTTTGAGATTTTCAACACTTTATTGATCAAACATAGTCAATACAAAGCTTGTCGCGGATACAATCTGGGACAGTATCACGAAATAGGCAGCTACCAAAGAGTTCAGCTCTATGAGCCAGAGTGTGTGCTGAATTATTACAGAGATGATTAACATGACGAAAAGTCACTGATGACACGGATTTGGTGAGGGTTTGATGTCCTCGATCACAACTTTGACGAGCGATCTATCCCGATGCGGGAAAGGATGCGTTGTATGACAGAGAGGCAGTCCGACACCAAGATGATCTTGTTCAAACCTTCTTCCAAAGCAAGGGATACTGCACTCCTGACGGCGAGTGCTTCTGCAATTTCTGGTACCGTGACCTGATCAAACAACTTGCTGCAAGCAACAAGAAATTTTCCACTATGGCCCCTGATCACGATACCTACCCCCATTCTGGTCGAAGAAGCGAACAAAGCTGCATCAACAAAGACAACGGCCATACCGTCCGGCGGCGGAGACCACTGTGATGGAGTAGAAGAGGTGTCACGTCTATGGATGGTTGGCGGTTTGAAGAGATGCAGCAAGATCAGCTCGATATATGCTTTAATCTGCTTAGCCAAACTATTCGGGTGTTTCCTTTTTTCACCATTGCAGACGCCATTGCGCGCCTCCCATAAGTGCCACACCGTAACAGCTAGAGTGACCGATTCCTGGTCAGTCGATCTCGATAGGAAGTCCAAGACCCATGTTTTTGTGTTGCTGAAGTACTTCCTTTGGAGATGAACAAGAAAACGCCAGCTTGACGACACGCCAACCTCTGTAGCATACGGGCAAAATAAGATAGTATGTTCTACCCTCTCCACTCGGTTGCAGAAGTTGCACGCATCAGATGCTGGTATTTTGCGATGACAAAGCTGAAAGCCGCTTGGCAAGCAGTCATGAGCTAGCCTCCAAAGCGTAATCTTCATTTTCCCTGGGGCTTTTATACTCCACAACTTTTCCAAACTTTGTTTCCTCGTCAGCATTGGACTGGAGCCCACGGTGAGACAGACTTCGTTCCGCAAGAAACTACTAAGATCTAGCCATGTTGTAGGCCAAACGCACAGTATAGGATCCAAACTTGGCATGTGGCCATTTTGGAAAATCTTCATCCACTCGTTGACTCAGAGGAATTTGAAGAATCCTTGAGGCAATAGAGTCGTTGAAACAGCTTCGGACTACATCTGCATCCCATGCACCCGTCGTGTTGTCAAGGACGCAGCTGACGATAGCATCAATGGGCATAGGGATCAGAGTAGAGAGCTTGTCTGGGGGGAGACCGGGTATCCAGCTGTCAAATAAAACCTTGATTTGAGACTGTTGCCAATCCCCCATCGCACACCTTCATGAATCAGGTATTTGCCAAACATAATGCTGCGCCAGGTGTATGCAGCCAATCGCGGCTTTGGAGCATCCCAGAAGTCACATTTCGGATAGTAACGCCCTTTCAATACACGAGCGCATAGTGAGCTCGGTTCCGTTAGTAACCTCCAACACTGTCGGCCTAGCATGGCTTTGTTGAACAAAACAAGTTCGCAAAAGCCCATTCCACCGAGAGACTTCGGGGTAGACAACCACTCCCATGATCTCCAGTGCATCTTCTTCTTTCTGTCCTCCATTCCCCACCAGAAATCAGCTAACGATCGACGCATAGCAGTACACGTTGCAACTGGTAACTGAAAGCAGCTCATGACAAAGGTGGAGATAGCTTGGATAACAGACTTCAGAAAAACCTCTTTGCCTGCGCGAGATAAAGGATGGCCCGAGTAAGCATTCATCCGTTGCCATGACCTGTCAGCAAGGAAATGAAAACATTCATTTGGGGAGCGACCCACCTCGGTCGGCATGCCTAGGTACGAATCCTGTAAGGCCTCATTGTGCACCCCAATCTGATTTTTAATAGCGTCCTTCAACGCAATTTCGCAGTGGTTCCCGAAGAAGATAGTGGACTTGTCATGATTAATTTTCTATCCAGTTCCATCACAGTAAATCTTCAACGTTGAAACCAAAGCGTCCACACTCTGGTGGTCACTCTTAGCAAAGAAAATGCTATCATCCGCAAATAACAAATGTGAAATGGGAGGTCCAAGACGTCCATTGCGAATACCTGTCAACTGACCACCTTCTTCTCTTTCCTTCAGTAAGCAAGACAGCCCCTCAGTGTACAGGATAAAAAGGTAGGGACTGATGGGGTCACCCTGCCTTATGCCTTTTGAAGGAATAACTGGTTGAGTTAACTCGCCATTTACCTTAACTGCATAACGAACTCTTGTAACACAACGCATCACAGAGTTTACCCAGGGGACAGCAAAGCCTAGTTTCAATAAGCAGCCATGAAGATAACTCCACTCCATCCTATCATACGCCTTCATCATATCTATCTTCAGAGCGAAAAAAGGTTTCTTCACTCTTTGTCTTCGAATAGTGTGAAGACATTCCTGAGCAATTAAGGCATTGTCCGTAATCAACCTGCCAGGTGATACGTCTCAAATGTATCTATAATTTTTGATGTTCCATGTTGATATTATATCAATTGTTACATGTTTTACATACACTTCATATCATTTTATACATTTTCTGGGACTAACCTATTAACAAGATGCCACAGTGTCAGTTCCTGTTTTCTGTTGTTTTTGTATTTCAGAAAAGCTGTTAAGTAAATATTCTCGGAATTGGACGAAAATCAGCGGAGGTCCCTATTTCACCGACACGTCCACGGAGTCCAAAGGAGAGACGGAAACGAGCTAGGGAGCCACCACACCATGCCTGGGCGCGGCCCCCTGATGCATGTAAAATGCATACATGAACTTTGCACTATATTACTTATATTCCAGTCATATTTGCATCATATAAGGGTTATATCACTGTTTTATAATGATTTTGGGAATATTTGATACGTTTCCTATTTTTATGGAATTAACCCTGCGCAGGCAGAAAACCCTATTTTCCATATTTTAATGTTTCAGGGACCCAAACGACGTCCAAATGACCTGGAAATTTACGAGCATCAGTTTTTGGAAGGAACAAATCGTGGGAGCGAAGGAAGCAAACAAGCGGAGGCCCGAGGGCCAAGTTGAGTGGGCCCACGCGGCCCATGTACCTGGCCGCGTGGGACCCCCCTTTTGGGCCTCGGAGCTCCGTTGCCGTCGATCTTTCCTCCACCGACTCCGTTTTGACCTAAAACCGCCTATAAAAATAGTCCCCCGACGTTCTCTGGGAGGAGCGCCGCAGAAACACAGAAACACCGAAACAGAGACCTGGAGTTGCAGATTGGAGGGGGAAAACTCCGGCGGAGCGCTGCCGGCGTGGTCTCCATCTTCTCCAACGACTTCTCCACCGTATCCATGATGAAGAGGGAGTAGTCCACCCCTGGACTATGGGTTTGTGGAAGTAACTTATGTATCTCTCTCTCTTGAGCTTCACTAATTAGTACCGTATGAGCTGCTGAACATGATTACGGTCATCTATGTAATACATTTGTGGTGGATCTTTTTATGAGTTAATATATGTTTGAGATTGCAATGGTTTTGTTTCAGTTATGAAAGTAGATGCATATTATGTACCCCGTTCTTATTTACTTGTCATGATCAAGCATGTCTATGAGAGCGTGTGAGGGGGAACGTGTGCATTAGTTGGAGTAACGGGGGGTGGCTAGTGCAGTGAACGTGAGAGAAAGTTCTGCGATCCACTTGGGTATCTCTACCTTACTTTGTTGCCTCACTAGGGATAAAAAGAAATACCATGCTACCGGAGATGTGGGTGTGACCATTACCACTTCCTCCATGACTAGATCTAGCATGTTCTTATTTTAACTTCATGTCATGATACTTATTGCTATACTCTGATTTATCTTAATTACTGAGGTGTTATGATTTAGTTCGCATCTTGGTGGAGTATAAGAGAGACTAATAACCAAAAGGTCTCTATGTTAGGACGTGATGCCCATATAATTATAACTTGTCATTAAACTGTTGTGTTGCAATCTCATATGTCAACTCTAGTGTTCCATTGTCTACCACTTTATTAAAGAGAGAGTGCATTTGTGAAACCATGAACCCTGGTCCATTTTTAATCATAAGAAACACCTTTCCAACCACTTTTACCACTTTTCCATTTTCTGCCATTTAAAAATCCGAAAATATAAAAACACTTTTCCATCTTGCATTCATCATATAAAACCCAAAAATATAATTTATCATTGCTACCACCATCCTTGCATATTTATTTACCAGCATTGCATATTTATTTCTTGTTTGCATTGCATATTATCTTGATATCATTCTCACACCTTGTGCTTGAAAACCACTATGTGAGGTTGAGGACCAAAACATTTACTTTGTTTTGTAGGTAACCAAAAGAAGGATAGGAAAGATAAATCTTCACTACTGATTCCCCGAGAGTTCGATATTAAACCCTCGAGTCACCCCTCGTGGGGAAAACACGTCTTCCACTTACTACACACTCTGCACTTGGAGTCTCAACCTAACCCATTTACTTTTCACGCAGGTAACTACGTGAAGGGCCATCACCCCCCTGCCTGCCACGCCGAGGGGTGGTGTGGGCCCCTCGGGTGGCCTCCGACGCCGCCCGTTCGCCTATTTATTCCTCCCTTCTGGAAAACCCTAAATACCCGAGTCATATTCCTCCCGGTTGTTTTTATTTGTGATTTTCTTTGTGTCCTCTTGCTGTAACAAGAGACTTTGTGTTTAGTTTAGTTTCTGGAATTTTTAATAAAGTGCCAAGTTTTACTCATTTTGGTTTGAAGAAGTTGCTTATAGCGTTCGGAGATTTTATTCCTGCACGAATCTGTGCACGGTATGATTTTTAATTCTTATTCTGTAACTCCGAATGAGCTCATATTTGAACTGTAGTTGCAACTTTTCATCCTCTGTATGCATGAATTTTTCGGAATTTTCGACAAAGTTAAGTAGGGTAGAAAAATACGTTTTGCTGCTGCTGTTTTTCTGGACAGATTCTGTCCCATTTTGTTTGATGCATGCTTAGAACTTTTAACTTGAATCTTTTTATCCAATTGAGTTTATGAGTAGGCATACAACATTATACACTTTCTGGACATTCATATGAATTTTTGTTCAAGGATTATATGCAGCAAGAAATCTATTTGTTTATCACTACTAATGCACCCCACAGAAAAAGAAATGGGAGAAACGGTGTTTTGAAGTTTTTTCACAGGGATTAGAGGAGATGCACCAAGAGCTATCCAAGGATGGTGAAGACCATAAGCTTGGGGATGTGAAGACAACCCCACTGGACCTACACACTCTCGGTTTGCACACGTCTAACTTCTGTTTTTCGATCGAAACACTTTATCGCATAAACTTGGAGCGTCTTTTTGTTTGTTTTGGTTTGATTTTTATTTTGTGAGACCACCACACTATCATTTATATATGAGAGAGCTACTGGAAATTTGGGTTGAATTATGTTGGATGCTATTATAGATTGGGAAAAGGGATGTTGAGTTGATTTTAAAAGATACATATAGTTGCATGATTCATGAGCTTGTTAATGAGTAATAATTTGCAAGTATTTTATCAAGAGCTATCTTTTATTCATGTTTTGATGCTGAATGTTATTTTACTTGTTTAACATGGATTAGTTAGTTCTATGGACACTCATGCATGCATTTAGATGGTCAACTTTCTCCCTCTTGCTAGCCCAAAAATTCCAACAAGCAAAAACTTGTTTCCAACACCTTCAACCAAAGTTTTTCCAGTGAGTCCACCATATCTACCTATTAGCTTTATGCTATTCCGAGTATGTTTATCATGATATTTGTGTTATCTATACCTCTGAATGAAAATGCTTATGTTGTTGATTGTTATGGGAAAAGTTGGTTATAGAGCTCTCTCGAACTTGATGCACACTTTACTTTCATTGCATAAATAAAATATGACCCATTGTGATTAAAATTATGATGTTGTGGCTTGACAAATGTCTTTGGTTGAGAGTTAGCTCATATGTGCTGTCACATGGCAAGCTTTCAACATGCACTTCATTCATTTAGTTGATATCATGTACTTTTGTTTATGGATGCTTACCATGGGTGAAATAAATGTGGAAATGAAGTGAGTTTAAATGAGTTTGTATAAATGGTTAGAGAGACGCCTGGGCCGCTAATCTAAGCCATGCATCATTCATGGTGGAAATTTACTTACATGCTATGGTGAACCTTCTGTGATACACCTTACAATAAAAAGCTATCTAATGGTAAATAAAAAGGGTGTTGAGATTGTTCATTGTGTTTGTTTGTCTTGTCATTTTGATATGGGCTTGTTCCATATCCTGGGACAAGAGGTACCCCAGTTGACGCTCTTAATGATACTATTATTACTTACAATGATATTTAACTTGAACTTGCTTTGTTTCCAAGTTGAGTAACACATGGAGTAGGTACTTGTATTCAAGGGGCATGAGACTTTCAACCTGTACTTTGTCAAGCACACTACTCATATTTGCTTTCACTTTAAACTTAATCATTCAAGATGCTATGATAGGGGAATGAGAGCTTGACACCAAGGATTACCACATTACAATCATTAACTTAAGTAGAGAAGTTCAGAAGTTAGATGAAATTATTCATGCTTTACCTCTACTCATATATATATCTTTCCAAAGTGTCCACCTTTTATATTCAGATTTTCATCAATACTCTATGACCATTATAGGATGTTCTTACTTTCATTATGCATACATGTGGTCCATAGTACTTTCTTTATGTTACACTTTGTGAATTATCATTGAACATCCTTGCATTGAATACTTGATATCACTTCATAAACTATCTTGCATATTGCTACTCCTTTTAAGAATGAATCATTTGACTCTATGTAGCAATAGTAATCATCTTTGATATCCATTGATAGTATTAAATTGCAAAGTCCATGTTAGTTTTATCACCTTCATACTCGAGGACGAGTATAGGTTAAGCTTGGGGATGTTGATGCATGTAAAATGCATACATGAACTTTGCATTATTACTTATATTCCAGTCATATTTGCATCATATAAGGGTTATATCACTGTTTTATAATGATTTTGGGAATATTTGATATGTTTCCTATTTTTATGGAATTAACCCTGCGCAGGCAGAAAACCCTATTTTATATTTTAATGTTTCAGGGACCCAAACGACGTCCAAATGACCTGGAAATTTACGAGCATCATTTTTGGAAGGAACAAAGCGTGGGAGCGAAGGAAGCAAACAAGCGGAGGCCCGAGGGCCAAGGAGTGGGCCCACGCGGCCAGTACCTGGCCGCGTGGGACCCCCCTTTTGGCCTCGGAGCTCCGTTGCCGTCGATCTTTCCTCCACCGACTCCGTTTTGACCTAAAACGCCTATAAAAATAGTCCCCCGACGTTCTCTGGAAGGAGCGCCGCAGAAACACAGAAACACCGAAACAGAGACCTGGAGTTGCAGATTGGAGGGGGAAAACTCCGGCGGGGCGCTGCCGGCGTGGTCTCCATCTTCTCCAACGACTTCTCCACCGTCTCCATGATGAAGAGGGAGTAGTCCACCTCTGGACTATGGGTTTGTGGAAGTAACTTATGTATCTCTCTCTCTTGAGCTTCACTAATTAGTACCGTATGAGCTGCTGAACATGATTACGGTCATCTATGTAATACCTTTGTGGTGGATCTTTTTATGAGTTAATATATGTTTGAGATTGCAATGGTTTTGTTTCAGTTATGAAAGTAGATGCATATTATGTACCCCGTTCTTATTTACTTGTCATGATCAAGCATGTTTATGAGAGCGTGTGAGGGGAACGTGTGCATTAGTTGGAGTAACGGGGGGTGGCTAGTGCAGTGAACGTGAGAGAAAGTTCTGCGATCCACTTGGGTATTTACCTTACTTTGTTGCCTCACTAGGGATAAAAAGAAATACCATGCTACCGGAGATGTGGGTGTGACCATTGCCACTACTCCATGACTAGATCTAGCATGTTCTTATTTTAACTTCATGTCATGATACTTATTGCTATACTCTGAGTTATCTTAATTACTGAGGTGTTATGATTTAGTTCGCATCTTGGTGGAGTATAAGAGAGACTAATAACCAAAAGGTCTCTATGTTAGGACGTGATGCCCATATAATTATAACTTGTCATTAAACTGTTGTGTTGCAATCTCATATGTCAACTCTAGTGTTCCATTGTCTACCACTTTATTAAAGAGAGAGTGCATTTGTGAAACCATGAACCCCGGTCCATTTTTAATCATAAGAAACACCTTTCCAACCACTTTTACCACTTTTCCATTTTCTGCCATTTAAAAATCCGAAAATACAAAAACACTTTTACATCTTGCATTCATCATATAAAACCCAAAAATATCATTTATCATTGCTACCACCATCCTTGCATATTTATTTACCACCATTGCATATTTATTTCTTGTTTGCATTGCATATTATCTTGATATCATTCTCACACCTTGTGCTTGACAACCACTAGGTGAGGTTGAGGACCAAAACATTTACTTTGTTTTGTAGGTAACCAAAAGAAGGATAGGAAAGATAAATCTTCACTACTGATTCCCCGAGAGTTCGATATTAAACCCTCGAGTCACCCCTCGTGGGAAAACACGTCTTCCACTTACTACACACTCTGCACTTGGAGTCTCAACCTAACCCATTTACTTTTCACGCAGGTAACTACGTGAAGGGCCATCACCCCCCTGCCTGCCGCGCCGAGGGGTGGTGTGGGCCCCTCGGGTGGCCTCCGACGCCGCCCGTTCGCCTATTTATTCCTCCCTTCTGGAAAACCCTAAATACCCGAGTCATATTCCACGAAAAGTTCCAGAGGCGCCGCCGTCGTCAACCCTAGCTCGGGAGGGTTCTGAAGCTCTTCCCAGCACCCTGCCGGAGAGGGGAATCGTCACCGGAGGGCTCTACATCACCATGCCTGCCTCCGGAGTGATGCGTGAGTAGTTCATCCTTGGACTACGGGTCCATAGCAGTAGCTAGATGGTTGTCTCTCCACTTTATGCTATCATGTTTAGATCTTGTGAGCTGCCTAACATGATCAAGATCATCTTATTGTAATGCTACATGTTGTGTTTGCTGGGATCCGATGAATATTGAATACTATGATCAAGTTGATTATTAATCTATGTTACATGTTATTTATGATTTTGCATGCTCTCCGTTACTAGTAGATGCTTTGGCCAAGTAGATGCTTGTAACTCCAAGAGGGGATATTTATGGTAGATAGTGGGTTCATGCCTCCAGTAATCTGGGCGACTGACAGCAACGTCTAAGGTTGTGGATGTGCTGTTGCCACTAGGGATAACATAACAATGCTATGTCTACGGTCATATGTATTTGTTTACATTGCGCACATTACTTAATGCGATTATCCGTTGCTTGCAACTTAATACCAACGGGGGACACGGATGTTAACCTGACGGTGGATTATTAGTCATAGATGCGGTTGGATAATGGTCTATGTATCTTGTCGTAATGCCCAATTAAATATCATGATAGTCATCTTGTCATTTATATGCATTGTCATGCGCTCACTATTTTATCAATTGCCCAGCTGTAATTTGTTTACCCAACATGTTATTTATCTTTATGGAGAGACAACACTAGTGAACTGTGGACCCCGGTCCATTCTTTTACACTGATAAAACCACCAACTGCAAACAATTGTTCTCTTTTACTCCCTGCAATTAAATACTATTTTCCACACCATACGTTTAATCCTTTGTTACAGCAAGCCGGGAAGATTGACAACCTTCCTATTTCGTTGGGGCAATGTAGTTTGATTGTGTTGTGTGCAGGTTCCACGTTGGTGATCGAGCAACGGCGCCACCAACAACCTTCTGAAGTGCTCCTACTCCTCCTGGATCTGGCAACCTTGGTTTCTTACTGAGGGAAACTTGCCGCTGCACTGCTTCATACCTTCCTCTTGAGGTCTCCCAATGAACATGTGTTTCACGTCATCACCATGTACAAAAGCACTATGGTTTTCCGATTAGCAATAACCTTAGATGCAATTTTATAGAGCACATTACAGAGGCTGATTGGCCGGAAGTTTTTAAGATTATCTGGGTTGTTTTCCTTGGGGATCAAGACCACAACCGAGTCATAAAGTCCCTCTGGAATCACATCACCATTCAAAAAGCCCCTAACCGCAGTGCATATTTCTTCCTTGAAATAGCTCCAGTGAGTTTGATAGAACAGCGTCGGGAACCCATCTGGTCCCGGGGCTTTTGTTGGACCCATCTGGAAAAAGGGCAGTTCTGATTTCGGCATCCTCATATGGCAGGCATAGATCATCATTCATAGCTTGAGTTACTTTGCCTTTAATCGCATCAAGGACCAAATCAGTACCAGTGCAAGGCTTAGACAAGAAAATCCCGTCATAGAACTTCTCAACTCTCTCCTTAATTTCAGACTGCTCCGAACATCTCGAGCCATCCTCTCTAACCAAAGCTTTAATCTTATTGGTTCTTCATCTGGCTGAAGCCCTAGAGTGGAAGAAAGAGGTATTCTTATCTCCCTCCTTCAACCATTCAACACGAGACCGCTGATGTGCCATTATCTCCTCTCGTTCAAACATCTCACACAGTTTTAGTTCGATGTTCTTGATCTCATCGGATCCTGTGCCCCATGGCACCAAACGGAGATATTTCAGACGACGTTCCAGCCTCCCAATTTCCTTTCAGACCGAGCCAAAAGAATCAGCACTCCAACGGGCCAGGGAAGTACTGACCCGCTGTATTTTGGCCCAAGTGGCCTGCAGCGACGAGGCTTCAGTAGAATGATCAGTCCAGTCCTGCTCAAACATGGGCTTATAATCTGGAGCTCTTATCCAGGTTGCTTCATATTTGAAGCCCAATTTTACTGGCTGCAAAGCAACTTCATCCGAATGTTTTTTCAGCTCAATGAAAATGGCATAATGATCCGAGGTCGTGGTGATGATATTTTCAAGTAGTCATCAAACATATGCAAGAAATCTGCATTAGCCACCGCTCGGTCCAAACGAACTCGGATGATATTGTCTGCCTCCTGTCTGTTAGTCCAAGTAAACATGGGGCCAGAGAAACCCATGTCGGACAAAGCGCAATCTTCCAAACACTCTTTGAACAATCTAATACCGATTGCTAGAGCCAAAATGCTCCTCTTGACTGAGAACCTCGTTAAAATCTCCAGAGCAGATCCAAGGACTTGTCCACTGGGTACTTAAATTTCGCATGAGACTCCAAAACTCATGTCGTTTTTCTCTATGAGGTTCACCATAAACACAGGTAACACGCCATGACTCCCCAGACTCAGCTGTAACGATCACATCAATACAGTGTGCATTTGATCCTCGGAGCGAGACAGAATATGGCTGTTTCCAAAAAAGAACGAGGCCACCACTCTGACCTTCACTACTAACTCCCAAACTGTTTGTATAGCCTAACGACCACATGAAATTCTGGGCACGTTTTTCCTTCATCTTCGTTTTCTGAGAGAAAAAGGAACTCATGTCGGCATTTCTTGACGAGCCAGCTTAGCTCTCCCACTGTCGAGTTCGACCCCAAGCCTCGACAGTTCCACCCACAGAGACTCATTGCGAGTGGCGGGGCTGGTTGACAGCCTCCGCCGGATCCACCGATCGATCAATCTCATTTGTAGAAGTCTTTTGTTTCTTGAAGGAGTCGCCACTACGCTGCTCCAACACCTCATCAGAGGTTCTATCAACCTCCTTAGCACCATCATCAGGGTCAACCGGGCCGTTTGTGATGGCCAGGACCAGGGCTTTGGGCTTGTATACCTGTTTACACTTATGTCCTTTGGGCCTGCCCACCTCTGCACCATCAGCATTCTCCGTCCCAGCTCCCCTCTGTTGTTTCTGCACTCTTGGATTTCTCGGTTTTACTGGGGAAGTAACCTCAGCTTGTTTCCCACCCATCTTGGATGGTTGATTGCTAGAGCCCTGCCTCGAGTGCACTCCCTGCCCAGATGATGTACGTTGTTCCTTCATCTTCGGGTCTGGCACACACACTCTCTCCCCATACTAGGGTAATTTACCGTCTGCATTTCTTCCTGCCGGTGTCGGACACATAGCTAACGAGTGTCCCAACCTCCCGCAACAAAAGCAGAACAACGGGAGTTTCTCGTACTTCACATCATAGTGAAGAGTTTGCTGCAGACGAGGAGACTCCACTGCCACACACCGCATAAACGGTTCAGAAATATCCACATTAATCCTTTCACGGAGATAATACCCCATGCTCTTCCTTTCTCATCAACTTCGACTCTTTCCACCTTGCCTATCATGCCAGCAAGCGGACCACCCCTCTTTGAATTCATCAGACCAAAAAGAAGGCCCTAAATTCGAACCCACAACAGCAGTTTATCAAACACAATATTCGCAGGCATCACCTTGGGATCAAACTCCTTGAGTAAAATGGCATTTTTGTTGATCACCCAGGGTGAGCCATTCATCACGCGCAGCCTATCAGCCTTTGATTCAAACCCTGCTAAGAAGAGATTCGGCCCCAAGGGACGCACCATCATACCTTTAGGGTTACCCCAAACCGGGCGAAGGACCGCCTTGATCGTCTCGATATGCAGGGTATTTGGTGCAAGGACCTTTCCCACCAGCGCCCACTCCGGGCAATTGATCATCTCCTCGGCTGAATCGTCGAGGACAAAGCTTTTGGATTCCTTCGAGGTGAGATTGAGACGACCCATCATGGCCGCGACGCCGTCGCCCGTGCTCGATCCCAGATCGTACGAGGAAGGCCTCCCCTCCACCGATGCCGCCACTTTTGCCGCAGGTCGTGACCCCCGATCGGGTTCCTCACCCACAGCCGTCAGGCTCTTCCCCGCCGCTCTCCGATCATCCGCCATCCGTGCAAAACCCTGAAACAGTTCCCGTACACCGCCAAGGGTGGGTAGCAAAGCAGGTTTGCCCCTAGATCACCCCGAACGAGAACAGGAAACCAAGACGAGGAATCACCGGAGGGGACAGAGGGGATCGCTAGCGCGGAGGAGAGCAGAGAGAACAAGGATCCGACGTCGGAAAGATCGCCGTCGAACCAAACGAAGCCCCGAAACCCTAGGAATCGCCAGAGCGTTTCGTGAAACCCTAGGAAACAGGCAAAAGTTTGTCGAGTAATGTTAAGGAATGTTGTGGCTGCTGTAATCTATTCATATATAAGTATCCGAGAATATTTCAAAAGAGGTACTTCTGAATACGGTGCTGGCGTATCACAGTCGAAGAAAGAATATAATAGGGCAATGTGCGGACCGTCAGTTGTTTTGTGCGTGACAAGAAAACCCGCCGCCTCCGTTAGAGCATCTCCACCGGGGGCCTCCATTTGACCCTCCAATGGCCCATTGGGGATCCTGACACCAAAATTGGCCACCAGCGGCACCCCCCAAAGGGTCGGGCCGAGCGAAATCCTGTCCGACACTTGGAGGCCCTCTCGGGGCTGCCGGGCATGGGGCGGACATGCCTCCGACAGGGGTGACACGCCCGTCATACACACGGCGCACCGCACCCGTGTTAATGAGGGCACGCAGGAAGCCGTTCCGCCCGCGTTAATGGCGTGTAGTCGTCGGGCGGTTTCCCTGACGACGCGACGTGACGGGAGGCGAGGCGACTACACGGCTGCAGACCTGTCACCACGCGCCGCATTAACGCCGGCGACAGCGTGCGCGGCAGTCCACGCGCCGGCATCGCGGCGTTCCCATGTAATGCATTTACGCCGACGCGGATGCTCGCGCACCGCCCACCTCCCTCGCCGCTTTATATCCCTCCCTCGCCACACCCTTATCTCCCACGCCTCTCCTCTCTCACGCCCACCTCCCCGTCTCCCACACCCTCTGCACCCAAGCCATGGCGAACAACTACGAGGCGGGCAGCAGCAGGCGCAGCGGCCACACGATCGGCACGGAGGAGGCGTGGGATATCTACAGGTACGGCCTGCTGGTGCCACCGGATTCTCGCCTGCCCTCGGGGTGGCGCACGTCCCCCAACAACGGGCTCCCCGTCCCCGCGGTGCCGCAGACGCCAGATCAAATCCAGCGCGACATCGCTCGTCGACGCTCGTGGCTGACGCCCCAATAGCGCGCCCTGCCCGAGTTCGACGACAACAACTGGGCCGCGTGGCTCCGGCGGTTCGAGCGCGAGCACAACGAGGTGCTCGCCGCCTACGACGGCCCGACACCGCCGGCCGCTACAACGCGGAGGGCCGTCACCTGTGGTGGGATGGCACCGGCCACACCGTGGCCTCCGCCATCGAGGCCGCGCGGCAGCACGCTCTGGCGGGGAAACCACCCCATTGCGGCTGATGTCGGTGCGGCCACGGCGCAACGACCGCCAGGCGCGCCGCAGCTGCCGGCCGGTGAAGGAGGAGCGCCGCTCGCCGCCTCGTCGTGGTGGAGGTGGCGGCGACATTGTCATCCGCGAACGCCGCGAACAACGGCGTTCCCACCGCGCCGCTGGTTCTACCTGCACCGCCCCAGGTCGCCGCCGCCTCCGGTGGAGATGATCCCGTACGGGTACGCCGTGCCGTCCCCGCCGCGGAACGACTATGACGGCGACTCGCCGGGACTACTGGCGGCGATCGCGGACTCGGTGGTCACCATCGAGCGCGACAGCCCCGGGTACATGGCCACCGTGGCCACCTCGGTGGCAACGGCGGCCTCCTACTCCTCTGACGGCGCCTCCTGCAGCCGTGCGCCGCGCCGGCCGCCAAGACGGTGCCTCCACCAGCCGCGCCGCCTCCTCCTCCGCCTACGTGGTGCTCGACGATGACGATGACGACGGCGAGGACTCGTGGCTGGACACCACCGACGAGGAGTAGACTAGGTTTAGGGTTAGGTTTGTCAAATTTCATTCAAACTTTTTGTAATATATAACAAATATGAATGAAATTTGAAAACCGTTTAAATTTATCTATATTTGTTTAAGTTTTTTGTTTTGGTTTGGGGCGCCGTTGTGGGCTGCACCCCAATTGACCGGACACATGTCCGACACCCTCCAATTGAGCCGGTGCCGGACACCCAATTGGGGGTGCCCGTGGATCTTAAGCAGTGCACCGCACATTTTCCTTCGCCGTATTGACTTGGGACAGCTGCCGTTCAATCTCGTGAGGAAACGACCAAGAACGGAGAATGCCAGGGACAAATCGAGTGTGGTCCGTCCGTGGCGCCGACGCTTTTGATTCGACGACGCAGTCGACACGAACGCGACGCGGCGTGCCCAAACGATCAGTCAATTCTGCCGCTGCTTTTTTTTTAAAATAATATTTTTTTAAACAGAAATTCGAAAAATAGCGCGCGTTTTTCAGAAATTCGGAATCTAGCGCGGCGTCGGCACGGGCCGTGCCGAAACCTGGGTTTCGGCACGGGCCAAACCGAAACAAGCTGGTTTCGGCACGGGCCGTGCCGAAACCTGGGTTTCGGCACGGGCCAAACCGAAACAAGCTGGTTTCGGCACGGGCCAGGCCGAAACCAGGCTGCTCTGCATGCATGCCAGGCCTTTCGTGTAACGGCGGGACCGACAGGCCTGTTTCGGCTCTGGCCGTGCCGAAAGTAGCATTTTACATTTTTTTTTTGTTTTTTCCAACTGTTGGCCCATATATTCATATTTCCCGCACCGCTAATATTTCCCGGCACCGCGCATATTTTGGTTTTGTCGAATAAATTTGTTTCGCGGTCAATTGTACAAATTCGGACATGTACAAATTAAAACATACAAATTCACGTATAAATAAAAACATAGTTCGGACACATACAAATTCACGTACAAATTAAAACATAGTTCGGACAGGTACAAATTACAACATAGTTCGGACAGGTACAAATTACAACATAGTTCGGACAGGTACAAATTACAACATAGTTCGGACAGGTACAAATTACAACATAGTTCGGACACATACAAATTAAACCATAGGGATACACACATAGAAATTGGAATGTAGTGCTAGCCACGTTGGCCACGTCCTCGGTTTACTCGGTTTCCTCGGTTTCCTAGACTTCCTCGACCACGCACAGGATCAGGAACGACTGCAGGATCAGGACCGACTGCAGGATCAGGAACGACTGCAGGATCAGGTCCTAGGCCGTATTTGGGACAATACTTCTCTCTATGCCCAAAAAGATTGCAAAGCAAGCACTGTCTAGTACATCCACCAGCTTCAGACTCGTCCATATCATTCCGGATGCGACGCGAGTTCCGTCTTCCTCTGCGAGTTCTCATAAGAGCAGGATCCGGAATATATTCTCGTTCCATCTCATTCACCTTGTTGAAGTTGCCAACTACTCTAAATCCTGTCATCTCCCCGGTCCAAGTTTCAACCACTGCCTCCTTCATGTAATACGGAGAGACAAAACTGATTGGGTTCATCCCCAACTGGCCAGAAACAGCAAGGACATGAGAACATGGGAGGTGAAGCAGTCTCGGTTTGTTGCACGTGCACTCGCACGTTGGGGTTGCAGTAGCAGTAATTATGACCTCATGAGTTTTCAGCTCATTACCCGCACCAAATCTTGAGGTTGGTAAGCGTACCTCGTACCTCGCTTGTTCATTACCAATACGAATGACAATGTGCCTCCGTGCCTTCTTTATCTTCTTGTCCATGTACTGTCTTATCTTGCGGCAATAAGGTGTGTTGGGGTAATACTCAATATGCTCGACGGCTTCACGACGTCTATCTCTGAAATACGTCAATGTTCCGTGCAAAATACCCTCCACCAGTGCTGTCAGTGGCAAACTCCTATTCCCTCTGAGTACAAAATTGTACACCTCAGCTAGGTTGGTAGTCATGATGCCGTACCTTGCTCCATATTGGTCGTGCAACAGAGACCACTGCACGGGAGGCTCCTTCTCTATCCACTCTTCAAATTTTTTGATTCGTTTTCCCTTCTTTCTCTTCGTACCAGGAGGGTCAATTCCAGGCAAGTCACACAGCCCAACAGGCTCTGAATCTGTCGTATTTGTCGCAGCAACCTGGGCCGCAGCTGCCTGCGCCGCAGCAAGCTGTGTAGCTACCGCTCGTGCCTGTGCAGCTTTCCTTTCCTTCACTTGCTGCCCAGTGAATTCAGTCAGTCTTTCCCACAAAAACTGATACTTCCTCTCCTGATTCTGATTGCACAGTCTTTTAAACAGATTCATCAGCCTTTTACTCTTAAAGCATGAGTAAAAGTTAGCGCCGAGATGACGCATACACCAGCGGCTCTGCATGTCAGTCCATGGTGCTGGTTCATCCTCGGCGGGGTGCTGCAGTGCCTTTATAGCCTTAAGCATACCAGCATGCCTGTCATGAAGGATGCACACATTTGGTCGAGTCTTCACAACTGCCTTTTTCAATTGCCTGAAGAACCATATCCAGCTCTCATAATTCTCACCCTCGACGAAGGCGAAGGCAATCGGGACGATCTGCCCATTGCCGTCCACACCTATTGCGGTCAGGATCTGCCCCTTGTACTTGCCTGTGAGAAACGTGCCGTCCACGCAGAGCACTGGACGACAATGGGTAAAAGCTTCGATGCAAATAGCGAATGAGAAGAACAGTCGGCCGAATACACCATATTGAGGAAATTCCGGGAACCGTTGTAATTCTACTAAAGCATATGTGCCAGGATTCCTCTCCTTCAATGTGCTAACAAGACGAATAACATTATCATAAGAGTCATAGAAAGACCCAAACCTCTCCTCTAGAGCCTTCTGCTTAGCTCTCCAGGCCTTTCCGTACTTAATGGTGGTATTCCATCTTGCCTGAACTGTATCTATGATGTGCTTTGCTACCATGTCTTTCTTGTTCACTATCTCACTGAACAAGAGACGTGCAATGAGAGTTGACGTTAGGTTTGGGTGATCTGTCAGCAAACTATTAATTTCACATGTGTGTGGCACGACGTCTGTCACCACCCACACCACGTCATACTTCGGCAAGTGACCATGCACCCGTGATGGACAACCAATGTCAACACAGCTCATTGTCAAATATTGCCTATTTGACACGTCAGTGCGGAAAACCCTTTGCGTGGACAATGCCCACTGAATCACGGCTTCCCTTAACTGTTGCTTCGTGCTGTACTGAGCCCCGATTTGAATGTTATTCATGTGGTACTCCCAGGACGATTCATGGACATCAGGCACGGCCGTGATGGCAGAGTTGTCCTGATTCCAGTAACTGGGAATAGGCACATCTTCATCATTGTTTTCAGCTGAATCATCAGAATCAATATCTTCTGCGACGCCATCCTCGTCTTCCACCAATATCTCAGCCTGTACTGTACCTTCGTGCTCATCAGCATCAGCCTCCCCAATTTGGGCAGGTCCTGCTGACAGTGCTGGTTCATAATGAAGAGGAATTTCTGACAGTGATGGTACATAGCCAACAGGAATTTGAGCATGTCCTGCTGACGGTGATGGTTCATAGCCAGCAGGAATTTGAGCATGTCCTGCTGACGGTGATGGTTCATAATGACCAGGCATTTGGGCACAATGCGAACTAGTTGCTTCACTAGTCTCTCCAGTCTGAACAGCACCGCCACCTATTTCAAAATTATTCTGCTTCAGAACAAACGACACTAGGACTTCTGGTTTTGTCCCTCGGCGTTTGCATGATGCTAGCCAAGAAACCCACTGACTTGTCCGATCAAGCGGCAACAAGTCCCAGCGAATAATTGACCGGGATTTGGTCCATACCGACTGAATCCTAACAGTCCAGTAATTAGGATCATACCCAAAATTCACCGTAAAATACCACTGGACACCGCCGATTTTCACTTTCTCTGGCTCTGTCAACTGAATCTCCACATTTTCAAATTCACTAAGATCAACCCCTGACTCAGATGTACGGACTGTACCGGCACCGTAGTGCACAACAACATTGACCACTTCCATTACCTAAACAAATTTATTCAATCATTAAATACTCCACAGCGGATATATCTAAATATTACGATACATCTAACTGACAACATACACTAATCCTAAAAAATCTAGAGATTAGGGTTTACCCTTGACGCGTGCGTAGCTCCCGCTGCCCGGCTTCAATCTAGCACCACCACCGCCGCACCACGCCTCTAGCTTCCCCAACACCGCCGCACCACCACTATCCACCATGGTTGACCACCATTGCTCCACCTCCACTCCCCCAAACGCCTCCACGAACAACTATCCAATCAGTAGATCGATGATGCCCTAACCCTCCTCTACTCTATTTCTTCAATATGGGTTTGCGAGGATTTTTTGGGGGTAAGAATCGCTGCTGTTTTCCTGGAAACGGAAGAAGGAGAGGAGAAGGACTGGTCGAGTGAGAGAAAGAAGAAGATGGGCGTCGAAGGAGGACAGGCCACCTCTTTTGGTCTGCCTTCTTTCGGCACGGCCCGTGCCGAAAGTCTCGGTTTCGGCAAGAGCCACGCCGAAAGAGGTGGGCCACGCCTGCCGCTGCGCAGGCCGACATGCAGCTGGCTTGTTTCGGTTTGGCCCGTGCCGAAACCCAGGTTTCGGCACGGCCCGTGCCGACGCCGCGCTAGATTCCGAATTTCTGAAAAACGCGCGCTATTTTCCGAATTTCTGTTTAAAAAAATATATTTTAAAAAAAAATCCCTAAAATTGCTCGGTTGCCACTTCTATGCTATGGTGGGTGCGACACCCACCGCCCAATAACCTTTTCGCGGATTCAGTAATAAGGATGCATTTGTTTCCTGTGGCCGTGAGTCGCTACGAAAGGCAAAAGAACAGATTCACAGAGATCATCTTTCACATCAGTCTCCAATCCTCGGTACGGATCCAGTAGAGATTTTCGTCGCAATATTATTATGCACAAGGAGCAAATTTGATCGATCTAAGAAAAAATGTTAGAATTGCTGCCTCCTCCTTCTAATTAATCCATCTTCCCGTTTCCGGCAGCATGCTTCTTGCTGTTGCACAGGGTTTTCACCATCCCCTTTGTGATCTTCCAGAACCAGAACACGTTCATCACTGCCAGCGTCGGTGGCACCGTCACTGTGCTGTAGAATCCCAGCGGGAAGATGGATTTCAGCTGTGGGGAAAAAAGAGTATAAGGGAAATGTCTAAATTTATATAGTACAACAAGTGCAAACGGTTTTAGTTTCCTCAGTCCAACTGTCTGAATCTGAAGGCTAAAGCAGTTATACTTCCATGACATTTTTCAATGACAGGTACCCTTTTCTTTGAAAAAAGGTCAAAAGGTTCTGTTATAATATGGAGGAACTGCCACATCCTTAATGCAGTTCAGTATACTGATTAAACAATTCTAGGTCTGAATCTTTACGTTAGCAGAAGTAAATGGAATTTCAGTTGATCCATGACTAACTTGGTCATGCCATGCATACCTGGTCAAAATGGAAGTACATGTGCGTGAAGAAATATACGAATAAGATTATCCGAGCAACCTGCAAGCCAATCCGAAAATGTGTTAATAACGTATGCACCATATAGAGGACATTTAACACAAAATATACTCCTAGCTGTTTGCAGCATGTAAGCATGTCTAGCAATAGAAGGATTCAATTAACTGGGGGGAGCATGGCATGGGGCTCCCCCTGCATCACAAAATCGGCATTTCTCATTTGACTCGCGATGCAGAGAAGCGTATCGAGCATATATTTTCCACCAAAAAGGTAAAGGCAGAAATATTCCAAAGGAATACATCTCTGAGCATCTGAGTCTGGTAAAAGAGACAGACAGAGCAAAACTCTAGTCGACAGGGTCATCTTTCTCAGCTATCTAGCAGAATTAGTGAACGCAGCCGACACTGAACGTAACCAGAATTTAAATGCAGCAGAGGGAGGATATCTTCTATTTCACTTCTAACATGTAAGATTCTAACTTGTAGAGGCAAGTTTCATGAATCATACATGCTACTCTATGGATTGAAAGCACAAATAAAGGCTGATAAATCATGAGAGTAGCGAGTATTGTACCAGCCATCCGGCAAACAGAGCCAATCCGTTGCATAAGTAGAGGCTGCCAGTCTTCTGACCAGCAACATCAAGATACCTGCACCATATCATTATCAGTTAAGAAACAGTTACATATTAGCCCAAACTGTCAACAAGCAGTTAGAGACGTCAAACATTACCATCTAAGGTTCACAAAGGGAGTGGTGGCTTCAGTGAAGAGGACCATAAGTATGTACATGTGTGCTTTCCCACTAAACAATGCAAGACAGATCGCATACATGGAAAGGCCGTGATGCAAGAGCTGAAAAATAATCAATACATTAACAACTGATCTGAAAAAACAACAAAGATGAATCCTGTTTAGAGACAGTATGTGGGTTAACAATTCTGTAGACTTACAAATTCATTTCCACCTAAAGATGGAAAATACCATAGAATCATCGCCAAGTCTGTCAAAAAGTAACCAAGCGAGGCCTGCACAGTAATACAAGTTCATGCCATTTATTCTGAAAAGTACATGCCGATTGAGAAACAAATTGAGTCGCTCCAAGTTTGAGCTAGGACTGAAGTTGAAATGCACAGCTTACCCCAAACATGGAGTCAGATAACCATGATTTTCTATCAATGATTATGCCATTATTAACATCTTCACTGAAGAGTCCAGATACCATGACCAAGTAAAAAGAAACGCCAGCCGCAACCAATGCATGGAACGTAGAGAAGCCCCTATCGATCGGTTGTATTACACAATTAGATTAAATAAAATAAATAGTCAGCTATACTAAGAAAATGTACATAAATAGAAGTTGTGGCCAAGCATAACTTACCTATTGTTCCACTCAACCTTTTGCATTGGACTTAACCCATCATAGCACTTGAAGAACCGAGAGCTAAGCTGTCGAGTTGTCTCATATACCTATAAAGAAGAAATAGTGAATTTTGGCAGTACAATACAATGCATTACAAAAACTGTCTGGTTACATATATAGCTGAGAATAACGTTTTCAAAGATGACAACTTCAGAGTTAGAGGCGCAAGGTTTTCAATTCAGAAATAGTAACTGACAGGAATACGAGCTAAAACTAGTCAAATCTATTAGGTTATACCCCCTCCATCCGAAGATGTAAGGCATGCCTAAGCGCACCCAATATACAGAAAATCTATCATATGACCGTGTGATCTCCGATAATGTTGCACTTTTATGCCATATAACATGCTCATCTTTGCTCTGATGGTTAGCCAAATTAAATTCTTGAAATTCGAGTATGTCTTACATTTTTTTAGATGGAGGGAGAGGAATGTTGACTCCCAACCTGACTGCTCTCTATATGTTAGAACAAATCCTATAATTGTGTTTTCAAGACTAAACTATCCCCAAATCCCCATGTGTAACGTCGGAATGACCTATGGAACTGCATATTTAGAAAATTCAAGTGCTCCATATATTTTTCCATGTAGCCTGCACACATGTTTATTTCTAAGTAAATAAGAATTTCACATAATACAGCAATATTTACATATTTTTAGAATTTGTACCGTACAATGTGAAAAAGCTTTTTTTTCCTGATTGGCAAGTTGGTGTAGAGACATGGCAAAAAATTGGCAAGCATATGAAAATACCCTAGAATAATGCAGTTTGGAACAACCAGGTCTAATACAAAGCTGTTGAGAGGAACCTTTCTCTCAATAATGGTTTGCATTGCACCAACAAAATAAATCTACACGAGATGAGTCGAGATTGCAATTCTTCAGAATACGCCGAAGTTATAATTTTTTTTCTGAACACAGTGTGCTCTCAGCGTAGCAGTCAGCGCGGCTGAGTTGTCTATACCTATCACTATGGGACCCGCATCGACAAGTACTCCTATCTGCCTCATTTGACTGGCCAGTACTGCTACAACTAATACTGGCTTCGGCCGAAAGAAAGCTGTGGAGATGTCGAGATGACTACAACCTAAATTAATTCTCGTTTCAAAAATACAACCTAAATTAATTGCACCAGCAGGAAAGACACCGCTAGCCGCTTCATCTCCTAACAAGATCAGGGAGGATACGATCTGGAAGCCGCTCGTAAAACTTAAACAAGAGGCTGAACTAAGAAAAGAAAAGCGAGAGCATGGAGTGCTTACAACGGTGCACATGACGACGCCGGCGAGAACCGACGCCGGCCACAGGACCTGCTCCTCGGGCCCGAAAGCCACATCCATCCTTCCAATCAATCCAAGACGAAGAACCGAACCGAGAAACTCCGAAACCCTGCAGCATACAGGAAACACGCCACGTTTTAAACGAGCGGAAAGATCGATCGAAGTTACAGGGGGAAGTAAAACTGATGAGAGCTTCCGCCTTCCGGCAGCGGTGCCTAACCTGGATGGTACCGGGTTGGGGCTTGCGCGGTGGCGTCGTCGACGACTTGCTTCTGGAGTTCTGGGTTCTCTTTTGGATGGTTTCTTGGGGTTTTAAGAACGCACGAGGGCCGAGGGTTGTGGTGCGGTGAGGAGAAGACGGATGGTTATCGATCGCGCGGCTTCCTTCCTCTACTTGGGGAAGGTTGGTAGCTTGCCTGTCCGTATCCACCACCAGTCTATCGGTTTCCCGTGCTACACCAGGAGTCGCATGTGTTTTTTTCCACGCTAGTAGACCTCGACGCGAGAACGAGTCCTGAGAGCAAAGTGCACAACGATCCGGAGCGGATTTTCCCACTGTATGTAGACGTCCCCGCAGGGACGGATCCAGGTTCTCGACCTTGGGTGTTCAAATTTTTTTTTT
The DNA here is from genome assembly GCA_947311845.1 of Poa pratensis. Classification (NCBI taxonomy): domain Eukaryota; kingdom Viridiplantae; phylum Streptophyta; class Magnoliopsida; order Poales; family Poaceae; genus Poa; species Poa pratensis. The sequence continues at coordinate 27,147,928 of CAMZMU010000058.1, read as the reverse complement.
TGGGGCAACTTTATAAAAGATTCAAATAGCTAAATCAAAACTTTTTCCCATAGCTAGATGAATCATCGATTCTTTTCCACAAATTAGAGAAGAATTGCTACACAATCATAATATCTTAAGCTTAGTTTGATGTTACGTAGTTATTTTGCTCAAAACTACAACACCATTGATACATACATCTATATTACAATAAACATATGATTTTGTTTTCCAAATATTTGGGTGTGCAGCCCTATATGGATCCGTCCCTGCGTCCCCGGACTATCCAACAGGCCTAATCGCGTCAAGATTTGTGTTTTATAATTTTACAAGTTGGTCCTCCTTTAGTTTCATAATAGAACATAGCCCTAGCTAGTAGCTAACTAGCTATATCTATACACACTGCCCCCCCCCCCCCCCCCCCCCCACAATTGCAAAATCCAAACTTTTCTGGTTTAAAATGTTAAATAAAACAATTATGTAATGGAATGTGATTTAATCTTTCGATGCATTTTTGTAATTTTATAAAGGATTTAAAACTTCCGAGAAATATATTTTTATTTGTATATTAAGGTTCCAAAGGGTATAATCTTATTACCTGCACCTTCATAGTGAATCTGGGTTGTTCGTGCACGCTAGAAAACTTTGTCTTAGATAGCACGTTCCCCAACAGAGTCAATATCATATGTACTATAATAAAAGAGTATGGTGATACTGGTTTACATGCACCTTTACTTCTAATTTTACCTTTTATGAGGGAAGATGCTTCTTTTTTCGTTTGGATCATGTTGTCACTTGGAGGGTTAAGGTGCAAAGACTATTTAGGTACAACAATGTTTGCTTAACGGTATATTAGCTTACCTCTACCATTTTTTTTTGCATGTTTACACGCAACATTTTGCTTGCCAGCGCATGTCTCATCTTTTCTTTTAGGATGTGGTAATGCAGGAACGTAGGGAGACCTATTTTGCTTAGGTATGACACCCAGTTTATTTCTGGTTGAACCATAATTTTCTTAGTTGGGCTCACACGGGGTTCCTAATTTTTCTGGTACCTGCAAATGCATGATAAAGGCTTTTATAATATCCAAAGAATGTCAGAATGAAGATGGAAATCTCCACTCAACTCATCAACTTTACCATCCTTAGAGAAATATTTAATGCAGTCATACTCAAAAGTTTTACTCCTCCATCTCATTCTTTATATAATTTTCAATCCTCCTAGATTTTGTCTATCAATTCCCAAGTTTGAGCAATAGTAAACTCCATAAAAACTCCTCCTAATGCAAGGTCTACCTCTCTCTTGCACTGGTCATCCACTTCTTCATAAAAGATATGCAATACTAGCCAGAGTGTAAAATTTTGATGAGGACATTTATGAGGTAAAGTACGATACCTTCTATATCCTTAATTTGACAACACTTTCATCTTGTTTTTCTGTAGTTACATATCATACGTCTAATTTCGTAAGTTTTTTTAATGGATAAAAATGAGCTAAAATATAGCAAACACTTCTTACAAGTGTCAAAAGTATGCGGGATAAGTTTTTAACCAAGATATAGCTTTGTCCGTCGAATTATGCCAATTATCTTTTGTTTCATGTCATTTCATCATGAGTAAAATCATTTTATTTCTTGCATATATATCATCAATCATATCCTCATATTATCACATGTGAATTCTTTTTTCGCGTAGCATATGCCAAATAGATTTGCATTTACTCTGAAGCAATCTCCATTAGGTATCAGGCTCACCACCGTAAGAATATTCATCGGTGACACCCTCGAGTACTTCTTTGCTGCCAGTTTGTACAGATGTTGAAACTCAACCATGTGTTGCCTAATTTTTTCAAGTTCCGGTGAAGTTTCTTCGGCGTTCATCATCTCGCACGATTCATGAATGAAAATGCTCGAAGCCCACAAGATGATTTTACTGACAAGTTTTACTAACAAGTGAGAAACTTGGTTGGTTTTAGTCCGAATTCAATAAATTCGAAATCTCTTTAAAATGTGTGGTGGGACGGAGAGCCTTGTGCAAAATTAGAAGGACTTACGAGGATGGGTAGAGGGTTGAGGGGTCAATTTGTAAAATTACAGCACGAATCGGCGGTGAGAGATAAGCCTGCAGGGAAGTCAAAACATGGCGGGATGCATTTCCGGTACAACCAACAAGACCAGCAAGTAGCAACTGCATGTTTCCGCCAAGACGGCCCCGACCATTAATGAGAACCACGCGATTCGTGGCGTGGTAGAATAACGAAGAAATCGGTCAATGCCGGAGACCTCTCGCAAACTCCAAAGTAGTGACCCCTCGCAATCTCGTTTGACCTTTTCGTCCCTCCGTTTCTCTCCGGCAGCCCAGCTCCGAGCTGCGCCTCAGCCTCGTTGCACATTCCAGGGAGGCACATTGATCGGTCAAGCCGGCCGGCGATCGATCAGTGCCATGCGCCACGATGGCGTCCACCGTAGCGCCGCTGAATGCCAACGCCGAGGCCCTGCGGACGAACGTCACGGCGCAGCTCCACGACGCGATTACGGGGCCCAGCAAGGTGACCACCCTGGTGGTGTGCTACTCGCCGATGATGATCGCCACCAACGGCATCTGGCAGGGCGTCAACCCGCTGGAGTTCTCCCTCCCGCTCTTCATCCTCCAGGTCGCCGTCATCGTCATCACCACCCGCTTCCTCGTCCTCCTCCTCCGCCCCTTCCGCCAGCCCCGCGTCATCGCTGAGATCCTCGCCGGCATCGTGCTGGGGCCCTCGCTGATGGGGCAGGTGGAGGTCTGGGGCAGCATGGTGTTCCCGCAGCGCAGCCTGCTCACGCTCGAGACCGTCGCGCACCTCGGCCTCCTCTACTTCCTCTTCCTCGTGGGGCTCGAGATGGACCTCGACGTCATCAGGCGCTCGGGAAAGAAGGCGCTCTTTGTCGCGCTGGCCGGGATGGCGCTGCCCTTCTGCATCGGCACCGCCACCTCCTTCATTTTCCGGCACCAGGTGTCACGGAACGTGCACCAGACCTCCTTCCTGCTCTTCCTCGGCGTCGCGCTCTCCGTCACGGCCTTCCCGGTGCTCGCGCGCATCCTCGCCGAGACCAAGCTGCTCAACACGGAGCTGGGCCGCATCGCCATGTCCGCCGCCATCGTCAACGACATGTGCGCCTGGATCCTGCTCGCGCTCGCCATCTCCATCACCGAGGTGAACAGCACGCCGCTGTCGTCCCTGTGGGTACTCCTCTCCGGGGTCGTCTTCGTGCTCTTCTGCTTCTACGTCATCAGGCCCGGGATGTGGTGGCTCATCGGCCGCATCCCCGAGGGCGAGAGCGTCAGCGACATGGAGGTCTCACTCATCCTCACCGGCGTCCTGGCCGCCGGCGTCTGCACGGACGCCATGGGCATCCACTCGGTCTTCGGTGCGTTCGTGTACGGTCTGGTCATCCCGAGCGGGCCGCTTGGCGTGACGCTCATTGAGAAGCTCGAGGATTTTGTAACCGGCCTCCTCCTCCCGCTCTTCTTCGCCATCAGCGGCCTGCGCACCAACGTCACCAAGGTGCGCGACCCTGTCACCGTCGGCCTGCTCGTGCTCGTGTTCCTCATGGCCAGCTTTGCCAAGATCATGGGCACCATCATCATCGCAGCGCTCTACACCATGCCGTTCCGCGAGGGCGTTTCCCTCGGATTCCTCATGAACACCAGGGGACTCGTCGAAATGATCGTGCTCAACATTGGGAGAGACAAGCAGGTAGAGTACACAATTTCATACGCCTGTATGTACACAAGTCAAACCACCCTTTATTTTCTTCTATCCGTGTCAGCCAGCCATTAATTGTTTGATTAAGCAATGTATTACAGGTGTTGGGCGACGAGTCGTTCGCGGTGATGGTGCTGGTGTCGGTGGCGATGACGGCTCTGGTGACGCCGGTGGTGACGGGCCTGCAAAAACCGGCGCGGCGACTCGTCGGGTACAAGCGGAGGAACCTGCAGCGCATCAGGCATGACAGCGAGCTCCGCATGCTGGCCTGCGTGCACACCACACGCAACGTGCCGTCCGTGCTGTCGCTGCTCGATCTCTCAAACCCGAGCAAGCGCTCCCCGATATTCATCTACGCTCTCCACCTCGTCGAGCTCACCGGCCGAGCCTCCAATATGCTTGCCGCTGCAGCTGCCGCCGCCTCCGCCTCCTCGGACAGCCGGTCAGGCTCCTCCGCCTTGCCCCCTATGACGGAGCATATCTTCAACGCCTTTGAGAACTACGAGATGCATACTGGAGGCGTCTCCATCCAGACGCTCACGGCGGTGTCGCCGTACCAGACCATGCACGACGACGTGTCCGTGCTCGCCGAGGACAAGCACGTGACGCTCATCGTGATCCCTTTCCACAGACAGCAGACTGTGGACGGCGGCATGGAGCCGATCAATCCGTACATCCGCGGCTTCAACGAGAGCCTCCTCTCCACCTCCCCGTGCTCCGTCGCCATCCTCGTGGATCGAGGCATCAGCGCCGCAGCGGCGCGCATGGCCGACGAGCACAGCCTGGTGCTCTTTTTCTTCGGCGGGCCGGACGACCGCGAGGCGCTCGCCTACGCGTGGAGGATGGTCGAAAACCCCGGCGTTTCCCTCGCCATCCTACGGTTCCTCCCGCCGGACTACCAGGGGCGGTCATTCTTCAACTCCTCGTACCTGTCGGCGGACACGGACTCGCGCACGATCAACATCGGCGGCGAGGGCAAGACCGAGCTGGAGATGGACGAGGAGTACCTGGACGAGTTCCGCGCGCGCAACAGCGGCAACGCCGCAATCACGTACGCCGATAGGACGGTGACCAACAGCGAGGAGACGGTGGCGGCCATCCGGAGCCTGGACAGCAGCATGCACGAGCTGTACATCGTGGGCCGGCGCCCCGGCGAGGCTGGGTCGCCGATGACGTCGGCGCTGGAGGACTGGATGGAGTCCCCGGAGCTGGGCCCCATCGGCGACATGCTCGTGTCGTCGGACTTCTCCATGACGGTGTCGGTGCTGGTGGTGCAGCAATACGTGGTGGCCGACGGGGCAGCGCCCATGGCCGCCGCCGCTCCCGCGCCCGCCGTTAACATCGACCCGGTGCGCCAGTACCTGAGCAACGCTAACCAGCGGCCGCCCGTGGGCTCGAGGGGTACGAGTCGATCCCGGCGTCGTCGACGGCCAATAGCAGATGGTCTAGTGGCAGTGGCACCGTAGGCTTCTGAAGCGCGTAGGGTCGAATTTCTGTGTAGTACTTAGCATTGTTGTTCTTTCAGGTTCGTTGTGTGTAGGTTCTAGAATTCCCTGAGCTGGGTGCTGTGAACGTGCGTGAAGGCAGACATTACTGCCTTAGTGATCGAAGCTTGCAGGTTGGTTTCCAAGGGATCAATCTCTGAACCAGATACTGTAATTTAGTCAGGTTCTGTAGTGTACACATTGTTGTCTCTGAATTTATCATGTGCAGTTACTGATTGTTGTAATTTAGTCAGTTACTGATTGTGTTCTTCAGCTGTCATGGAACTGGAGGCTGAGATTGTTGTCTTTATTTCGATCGAATACGTCATATCATTTTTTAAGAGATCCGATATCAGTTTCTAAGAGATCAAACTCTGAACCAGATAAGTTTGCGTTCAGGAGACCATCCTAGATCAGATTTTGGTGGTCAGGACAAACCCCTGATGTTTTTTACGTCGCTGCTGTTTCAGTTAACCGATCTAGTGTTCTTTCCATCTCTTTCTCAATGTTGGGTCCAAGCTTGCATCTTCATGGGAAAAGTCATTTTTGGCTCCCGACCAGTAATGCTCCTTCTGTTTGAAAAAATTCAAAAAAAAAAATTAATGTTCAAAAAAATCTGGCAAGTTCTCAATGATGTATAATACACGATGCACATTTCTCAGTTTTGTATAGCTCAAAAATAACAAAATCTGGCATGTTTTATTATGGGCTACACAAAAATAACAAAATTTGAAACAACTATACTCAGAGAAGTACATTTTTTCATTTTGTGTAGCTCAAAAAAAAAGTATTACGAATTGGAATTTTGCATGCAACAAGAATACATCATTGAGAACATATATGACTTTTCCAGAATTTTTATAAAACTACCTTCCCGAACAAGTGCTTCACACGCGTGTGAAACGTTTCGCTCGTGACCTAGCCGCTAGAGGCGATCAGAGAGACGACTGCTTTCCGCCCGAGCTCCGCCGGCGTGCGGGCTGGTCCCCTCACCCTCCGCATGTTGCTCCGACGGCGGGAGGGGGGGGGGGGGTCCGGTTCCTCCGCTCTATAGTTAGGGCTTGGTTTTCTAGGTCGTGACGCGCCGTTGGGATGGTGGGAGAAGCGTCCGGACGAATAAATCTGCCTCAGCTCCACTCCCACACCGGCGTGTCCTTCATGGCGGCGTCTCGGAGTTAATAGCATTGTGTGTTTGTCGATCCCTCAGATTGGCGGACTTAGTGTCCATGGATGGTGTCGGCGAGGCGTGGCGACCCCATTAGTTGTGTCTCTCCTTCTGCTATGTCCCCGTTCTTGTGGTGTTGTCTCCGACATCATGGTGGAGCAGGGAGGATGTGTCATCCTGAAGTACGCGACGACGGTTGTGCGCAGGTGACAGCTCGAAGATGGTATATCATGTGTTGGGTTTGTGGTTGGGGCTGACAGTACTGGCTACCTCCTTCGACATCGTAGTCGTGCAGGGGTGTCAGCTCTGAAATTCGATGGCGTGTCCGGGACATGTTGCACCGGTCTGATTCTTTCAATGGTAGATTTTTTGCTTCTAGCAAACAACTTTTGAGGTCCGTAAAGCTGCTAATCAGTGATAGAGCCGCGTCGAGCTCGGGTAAAGAGGTGATCTGTCTACCGTCCCTCTGATGCTCGCTTTGGTGGTGCCAAAGGAGAGAGATAGGCGCTGATTTTGTGCATAGGTTATCATATCTTTTCAGTTTTATAGTCGGTATGTACATGCCTTGTAACTTGATCTTTATTTATAAATGAGACACATATTCTCATAAAAAACTAATTTTATAAAATTATTAATATATTTTTGCAAATAGAGAGAAGCGCATGGTACTACTTTACTTTAGAGAGAAAAACATGGTAATAATACTATGAAAAGTGTATTTTGAGTTTTGACACGACCAACCACTCTTGGATAAGGCCCGTGTGGAAGCACGCCTTGCTCATGTTCTTCATCTTACATGGGCCTGGCCCAGCGTGGTAGTTCATGCATGTACTCCCTCGGGTTTTTAATATAAGATGTTTTATCATTTGTCCACATTCACATGTATATAAATGTATCTAGACACATTTTAGTGTGCATGTCCACTCATTTTAGTATGTATGTAGACAACATATAAAACACCTAAAACATCTTATATTAAAAAATGGAGCGAGTATCTCGTATGAAGCGGGTCGCCTAAAAAAAGATCAGCGCCCAGCACAACACACGTTCTTGTTTCTTCCCTAAAAAAACACGTACTTTTTTTTTCCTTTTTCCTTCCGATTTTTTCACATTTTTAATTTCTTATTATCTATTTTAAAATGTTTAAATGATTAAATGTTGAATGATGACGTGGATCGCACGTTCGTTGGGAGACGCCAAGAGAAAGGTATGAAGCAGTGTAGCAGCAGTTTCGCTCAGTATGAAACCAAGTTTTAATCGACCAGTAGGAGCAAGAAGTCACTTCTGAAGGTTGTTGGTGGCGCCGTTTACGATCACCAACGTGGAATCTGCACACAACACAATCAAAACTACTTTGTCCCAACGAAACAGTGAGGTTGTCAATCTCACCGGCTTGGTGAAAATAAATGATTAAACGTATGGTGTGGAAAACGGTAGTAAATTGCAGAGAATGAAAAGGAACAATGTTTGCAGTTGGTTGTATTATCAGTGTAAAAGAATGGACCGGGGTCCACAGTTCACTAGTGGTGTCTCTCCATAAAAAATAACTAACATGCTGGGTGAACAAATTACATCTGGGCAATTGACAAAATATTGAGCGCATGACAATGCATATATATAACATGATGATTACTATGATATTCATGTGGGCATTATGACAAAATACATAGACTGTTATCCAACAGCGTCTATGACTAATAATCCACCTCCAGGTTGTCATCCGAGTTCCCCATTGGTATTAAGTTGCAAGCAACGGATAATCGCATTAAGTAATGTGCGTAATGTAAACAAATGGATTAGACCTAACGACGCATCCTTAAGCTAAGCATCGGTTATTTTATCCCTAGTGGCAACAGCACATTCACAATTTTAGAAGTTATTGTCATTCTCCCAGATTACCGGAGGTATGAACCCACTATTTAGCATAAATACTCACTCTTTGAGTTACAAGCATCTACTTGGCCAAAGCATCTACTAGTAACGGAAAGCATGCAAGATCATAAATAACATATAAGATAGATTGATAATCAACTTGACATAGTATTCAATATTCATCGGATCCCAGCAAACACAACATGTAGCATTACAATAAGATTATCTTGATCATGATAGGCAGCTCACAAGATCTAAACATGATTGCATAAAGTGGAGAGACTACCATCTAGCTACTGCTATGCACCCGTAGTCCAAGGATGAACTACTCACGCATCACTCCGGAGGCAGGCATGGTGATGTAGAGCCCTCTGGTGATGATTCCCCTCTCCGGCAGGGTGCCGGGAAGAGCTTCTGAACCCTCCCGAGTTAGGGTTGACGGCGGCGGCGTCTCTGAAACTTTTCGTGGATAATGGCTCGGGTCCTTTTTATGTTTATTCTCTTATTTTCATCTTTTTATATATTTAGAATTTTTTATGGGTTAAGGGAAACAATTTTGTTCGAACATGCTAAACATTTAAAGATGGGAATCTTTCACGGCGAGATTTTTAGTGTGGCCCCGCTAGGTCCGTGTAAATTTTTAGTATGTTCACCCTCGATGGCTACGTGTTGGTGAACCCCAAGAGGAAGGTTATGATGTAGACAGCAGAAGTTTTCCCTTGAATAATCTACCCAAGGTTATCAATCCAGTAGGACTTGACGATCTATCGGAAGGTTGTTGATGTTGACTCCCCCTGGCGCTAGGGAGCTTGCACCAACGTGGAATCTGCACAGACACAAACCAGAACTTTGCCCAACACGAAACAGAGAGGTTGTCAATCTCTCCGGTCTTGCAGAAACAAAGAGTTAAACGTATGGTGTGGAAAACAGCAGGAAACACAGCAAGTAACAGGAAACAGATGATTGCAGCAGGTTGTGTAAACAGTATGAGGAAATTGGACCAGGGTCCACAGTTCACTAGTGGTGTCTCTCTCAGAACAGATAACTAGCATGTTGGGTAAACAAATTACAGCTGGGCAATTGACAAATAGATAGGGCATAACAAAGCAATGCATGCCAAGATGTCTACTATGAAATCTAGTTGGGCATTACAACAAAGTACATAGACCGTTATTCCAACCGCATCTATGCCTAAATAATCCACCTTCAAGGCAGCATCCGCATCCCATTCAGTATTAAGTTGCGAACAACAGATTATTGCATGAAGTAAAGTGTGTAATGTAATCAATACAAGTGCCCTTGGACACTGCACCAATGTTTTATCCCTAGTAGCAACAGCACATCTACCAGCAACAGAACATCAAAAATTATAGATACGTTTGAGACGTATCAAGCATCCCCAAGCTTAGTTCCTGCTCGTCCTCGAGTAGGTAAACGATAAAAACAGATAATTTTTGAAGTGACATGCTACCAACACAATCTTTGATCAAATAACAATGTAATGCACATGATCTGAATGAAGTGATCCAAGCCAATGGTCTATAGTTTACAAGCAAGTAAATAAAGAGTAAACATAAGTGATCACACAAGTGCAAACTTTCATGAATAACACTATAAAACATTTAGAGATATAATAGTCTAACATAATAGTTAGCTCACAGCAGCAATAATTCTCAACATGAAAGTGTTTGTATCAACACAAAGGAAGATAATAGCTTCAGCATTTGCTTCAAGTTTCAACATGTATATCATATAGATAATGTCAATGCAAAGAATATGATCAATCAAACACAAAGTTATGTAAAACTGTTATACTGGAGTTGACAATGATGTTTGCTTAAGGAGACAGAAAGAAGTGGGAAAACTGACTCAACATAAAAGTAAAAGAATGGCCCTTCGCAGAGGGAAGCAGGGATTAACATCATGTGCTAGAGCTGTAGTTCCCGAAGGCATATAGAGAGCATAAAATATTGTTTTGTAAGGTAATGGTGTATACAGGTGTCAACAAATCAAATAGCAGGTACTTGTCATCTTCCATGGCTAACTAACTTTTAGAGCGGTTCCGAGAGTTTTTAGGACTGCACTTGTAACAAGCACTTATTGGTGACACTCCTCCCAACCATTTACTTTCCACAAACCATGGCTAACCGAATCCTCGGGTGCCCACCAACATTCACCATGGAGGAGTGTCTATTTATTTATTTATAGGTGGACTAACCAGCTCTTTAATGCAAAATAAAAGGTGGAGAAGCAGATGAAGCTGCCAATCCTTGTAAATTAATTAGCATGGAAGATGACAAATCTCACTACTACGTCCTTATGAGCTTTTCAAGTAGTGACACAAAAAGGGATAATTGTTTTGAGTAGTTAGTAGATAGCACATGAAGAAATTTACTTGGAATGGTGAAAACACCACATAATAGGTAGGTATGGTGGACACAGGTGGCATGGATTTGGCTCAAGGTTTTGGATGTATAAGAAGCATTCCCTCTTAGTACAGAGTTTAGGCTAGCAAGGTTTTTATAAGCAAACATCATTATCGACTGGAATAGCAAGAGTGTACATAAAACACAAGGTTTGACGAACCATAGACTCCGACTGTCTTCCTTGTTAACACATAGCCTTCATCCAAAAATTATCTAGACTACTATGGACTTCCAATTATGCAACAGATTATTATAGCAGAAAATCCTTATAGTAGTTCTTCATTAATAGACATTACTTACATGAAGCACAAGCTTAAACATTAATTACTTGACAGCTCAAAACAATTGGCAAGCATCAAATTACTCAAGACAACGATCTAAAAAGATTCATGTAAGCATTTTATATCACCACCACATGCATAGCATTTTTCTGGTCCAACCAAACACCAATCAACTTATTTGACAACTCTCCAAACTGTCGGGGAGTATCCCCGGGTAGGGTCAAGGCTTGGCATAAGGTGGTGTTCGAAGTTGTGCCGAGGTACGGAAAGGGCCGACCTGTTTGGGCCTGGGAAGGTCCGAGCTTCATCTTGACCTGGAGAATACAGGCCGACCTATTTTGGCCCAGAGGGGTCCGAGGTATACTGTTGGCCAGGGCCGAGGTTCACTGTCCGAGCTATGTTCTGCCGACCTAACTACCTCAGTGCGGTGGTTTGTGTTGTGGGTGCAGGAGAAGCTGTGGGAAGGAAGTAAGATCCGACCTAGTAAAAGATATTAAGCGCAAGACCCAGGTACGGCACGTCCGTGCCAGCTAACCGAGGTGATGGGCTGTAGGTCGGGCAGGAGTCAATGCTCCTGTCACTTCCAGCCGGGTACTAGAGCGCCTGACACGGGAGCGTCTGTCAAGGAGCATGGCAGAGGCGTGCTCCGGGTTCGGCGGGCCTGCACGTCTCCGACCGCTGACCACGCGAGGTCTGGGAAAAGGCTACGAGGTAGCTCTGCCAGGCCACGTCCTGTCTCGGTCAGAGGGGACATGCTAGTTCTGCCGTTAGGCTACAGGAGATGGGCAAGCCACGTCTTGTCCCCGACCGAGGTACGGTGGTACGGTGGTGACCGTTGCAGAGGCATGGCAACAGTGTTCTGCGAGGGGCACAATGGTAACCCGGCTGGCCTATATAGTGGGCTTCACCCCCTCCTGCAGAGGGATCCAAGATCAAGAGAGAGACCCCCCCCCCCCGCGCTGGAGCTAGTTGATCAAGAGAGAAAGAGGAAGGAACTCGGAACACCCCGGAAACACCTCGGATTCACTCGGAGTGCCTTCTTCCTCCCGTTAGCTCCATCTTTTACCTCAAGTTCTCACCATTGTATCATCATACAGCTCGAGGAGCAGCTTGTACTTGTCACTCTGAGCTATACACTGGCTAGGATAGTGCTGCAGTAGGGGTGTTACCTCCACAAGAGGGCCCCGAAGCAGGGTACATCGTGGTGTGTTTTGTGTTCTTGCTTTCTTGGTTCTTCGTTCGTGTTCTTGCGTGTTCTTGCGTGTGCACTTCTTGAGTGCATAAACCCTCCCCGGATTCCCCCAACGACCATTCGGCCCCATCTTAGCCATACCTATGGCATCTGCCGTGATCCCACCACGACAGTTGGCGCCCACCGTGGGGCAGATTGAGGCGTTGGAGGGAGTTTTCATCCGGACGGGCTCAGGCGAGCGTGTTCTTTCCGGGCTTGTCGCCAAGATCGGAGAGTTCACCTTCATCAGCGACAACGCGGGGTGTTTCGCCGGCAAGCCTTCCCCGAGGACGGCTTCACCATGATGCTCGGCAGCTTCGTCACGTACGTTGCTGTCGAGGTTGTTCGCGGGTACCCGGAGCAGGTGCTCGTGGACGACGAAACTCCTCTCCTCGCGGCTTTAGGTCGGCGTATCACTCGCCCCGAGAGCTGCGTAGAGGTGATGATGACAGGCCGGTTGACGCCGTGGCAAAGTAGATGCCAGCCAGTCCAAGGCAGCCGAGGTTGCTAAGGTGAGATCTGCAAAGCCCAGGCTAGAGAAGGACTTGCCTGGCACCCCAGAGCTGCGGGGCCGAGGTGCGACCCTGGTAGAGATAGTGGATACACTGGCAGACCCAGTAAATCCAGGAGTGGACATAGTAGTGACTGTGGCCGACCTAGAGGCAAAGCGTGTCCTGTTGCAGAAGGAGGCTGTAGCAATGATAACAGCTAGAGATGAGTTCAATAGAGATCTGCGCGAGTACAATGCAGCGAATGGCTTCACCCCGGTAGCGGTTGATACACATAGGGGAGCCGAGGTGCGGCAGAGAGGCAAGGGGCTCAACGATGAGATAAACAGGGAGGCTCGACCTACCACCTCGGCTAGGAGTGGGAGTCGCGTGTCAACTGGAAGGCCGGTGTATAGTTCCCCTGCTAAGAACCTCAGAGCTGCCGAGGCAGGCAGGGCCGAGCTATCCGGATTATCTGGAGATGCATGGCGTGCGCAGCAGAAGCGAGTCAATGAGTTAGTATATGTGGCTAACCAGCAGAATGAGGCTCTCCGCAGAGCAATGCCGGGGCTGGTGATTCAGAGATGGTTTATTCAGCTAGGCCAGTCAGTCAGGTGTCCAAGGGGCAAGCCTCGTCTCCACTCGTCGGAGGAGCCGATCGAGCCCGGAGTGTCACCTCGGGTCAGAACCAGCAGCTGCAGATGTATGATCCAGTCCTAGCAGCAAAGCAGAAGGTGGGCCAGGGCAATGCTAGCCGAGCTAAGGGAAACCCCGGCCCAGGCAATGCGAGCCGGCTAAGGGTAACTCCGGTCAGGGAAATCAGAACGGCGGTCAAGCAGCATCGGCTGGCCGAGGTAAACCACCTCCGCCCCCGAGGTATCAGCAACAACCTCGGCAGCAGGGGCAATATCAGCGAGAGCCGGAGTATGTTCAGCAACCTCAGAACGTCGGTCAAGGCGATGACCGATATGATGATGGAGACTCGGCCATGGCACGAGCTGGATACCACAGAGTGGATGGGGCGTTGGGACCTCGGATAGGAGGTCGGATGTTAGCTCCAGGCGATGTCCGTAACAAGCTGGATAGACTCTACTTGTCTGAGCAACTGGAGGAGGAAGGCCCTCCTGGTCCGGCGTGTTTTGGACCTCGGATCATGAAGGAGCCACCACCACCAGTATCTCAGTTCCAGTTAGGTCGGAACACCAAGCCATACAATGGGAGCACCAAGCCACAAGATTGGCTGACAGATTATGTATCCTCGGTGCACATTGCGGGGGGCAATCGCCGATGGGCGGTCCGGTATCTCCCGCACATGTTGGAAGGTCCAGCTCGGATCTGGCTGAATAATTTGCCGGAGTATAGTATCAACTCCTGGATAGACTTGGAGCTGGCGTTTAACAGCAACTTTGCTAGTACATACAAGAGGCCAAACCGACCTCAGCTCCTGGCGGCATGTAAGCAAGATGATCATGAAACTGACCGAGAATTCTTAACTCGGTGGAGCAATGTTCGGAATTCCTGTGAAGGAGTGGTAGAGGCCAGGCCATTTCCTGGTTTGCAGATGGCTGTCGACATGGCAGCATGCTGTGGCAGAGGCTCCAGAGAGATATGCCGAGATCCCTAGCAGAAACAATCCGGGTTGCAGATTCTTATGCCCTGGGTGATCCGATGCAGCCAGCAGCAGAGGCAGGAGCACGTAACAGAAGGAGGGAGCCAATAAACAACCGGCTCGGACCAAGGTGTAATGACCGTCAGGAGTTCGGACAGAAGAGGAGGGAGCCGGACTATCCATACCCTCCAACCAAGTTGCAGCGGTGAACCCGGATCAGCCCGGAGCTGGAGGTGTCCAGAGGCCAAAAATCAATGGTCCGGCATTTAGTCCGAACCAGGAGCCACCCATGACCTATGAATCAATGATAGATGGTCCGTGCTGTTACCATACGACTGACCCGCGCAAGCCAGCCAACCATTCAACCCGGCAGTGCAGCTGGAACCGCAGAATCAGAGAAGAGGGGGCAAGGGCCGGAGGAATCAGAACAGGACCACCACCTCAGAGATTTCAGCCGAGGTCCCACCCTAATCTGTCCGGAGCAAATGTTACCCCGATAACCACTGCACCTCTTCCGAGGCCTGCAGCAGCAAGACCCGTGAATGTTGTGAATGTCCGAGGTAATAACAACAACAATGGTGCCGGACCAAGTCAGCAGTATGAATACCCCGGAAATGACTATAGAGAGGTTCATGCGAGCTATGTGGTCTTTGTGACCGAGCCCACTGACAAGAAGAGCGTGCAGAGGCGTGCCATGGAGGTGAATGCAGTAATGCCGGTGGTGCCGACCTATATGAACTGGTCTGAGCAGGAGATCACTTGGAGCAGAAAGGACACACCTCGGATCATGCCGAGCCCTGGAAAGTATGCCCTGGTGGTAGATCCAACGTTGTGTGGGCCTACCAACAATGTGAGGTTCACCCGAGTTCTGGTGGACAATGGCAGTGCCATCAACATCATGTACCGAGACACAATGGTGAAATTGGGCATCTCGCCTAATCAGTTGATGCCAAGCAGTTGTACTTTTCATGGGATTGTGCCCGGCGTTTCCTGTGCACCCATGGGCAAGATATGGGTGGATGTAGCATTTGGAACCAAGGAAAATTGCCGAGTTGAGAGTATCGAGTTCGAGGTGGTGGACTTGGAGAGTGCATACCATGCACTGCTTGGAAGGCCGGCTTTGGCCAAGTTCATGATTTCCACCCATGTTGCATACCTGAAGATGAAAATGCCAGGGCCTAATGGATCATATCCATCTCGGGTGACTACAAGCGAGCAATTCAGTGTGCCTCGGCGGGATCTAACCTAGCCGAGTCTTTGGTGATCGCAGCCGAGAAGAAGAAGCTGCATCAAGTGGTGGCAATGGCGCAGTCAACACAGCTCGGCCTGTCCGGACTGATGAGCCCGGACTCAACTGCGGCGTTCGAGGTACCCAAGGAGACCAAGAAATCCCCATTGACCCGGAGCACCCAGAGCATGTGGCCATCATTGGGACCGGGCTAGGCGAGAAATAGGAAGGCGAGCTCTGTCACTTCCTCCGTGAGAATCGGGATATCTTTGCATGGTCGGCTAAGGACCTGCCAGGTGTTCCGAGGGAGTTGGCAGAGCACTCTTTATTTGTTAGGCCAGAGGTGAAACCGGTGAGGCAACCGACCCGTCGTCTCTCAGACGACCGGAGACAAGTGGTGCTGGACGAGCTGGCTAAGTTGCTTGCAGCCGGGTTCATAATGGAGGTACTGCATCCGGACTGGATATCCAATCCGGTCTTGGTGGAAAAGAAGAAAGACGAGCCAGCCGTGGTCAAGGTGTGGCGCATGTGCATTGACTTCACTAACCTCAACAAGGCGTGCCCAAAAGATCCATTTCCATTACCTCGGATTGATCAGTGATCGATTCCACTGCTGGTTGTGAACTGTTATCTTTCATCGATGCGTACTCTGGTTTTCACCAGATACCACTGAACCCAAAGGATCAAATAAAGACTGCTTTTATTACCCCGTATGGGGCGTATTGCTATCGTGTCATGTGTTTTGGTCTGAGAAATGCCGGGGCAACTTATCAGAGGTGTATGCAGAAATGCCTGCACTCTCAGATGGGCAAAAATGTGCAAGTGTATGTCGATGATATTGTCATCAAAACTAAGGAAAAATACTCTCCTCGAGGATCTCGAGGAGACATTTGTGAATTTGAGAAAGTATCGGTTGAAGCTTAACCCGGACAAGTGCACCTTTGGTGTCCCGGCTGGAAAGTTGCTCGGATTCCTGGTGTCTAGCCGAGGTATCGAGGTTAACCCGGCCAAAATCCGAGCTATTGAGAGCATGAAGTTACCGAAGTGTTTGAAAGATGTGCAGAAGTTCACAGGGTGCCTAGCCTCGTTGAGCCGATTTGTAGCTCGGCTAGGAGAAAAAGCCTTACCTTTGTACCAGCTCATGAAGAAAAGTACCGGGTTTACATGGACCCCGCAGGCCGACGTGGCGTTTGGTGAGCTGAAAAAGATGTTGTCCACTGCCCCGGTGTTAGCGTCACCATTGCACAATGAGCCGATGTTACTTTACATTGCGGCCACAAACCGAGTTGTAAGTGTGGCAGTGGTGGTGGAGCGCGAAGAAGGTGGCAGGTCGGTGCAGAGACCGGTGTATTACTTGAGCGAGGTGATCTCTACCTCGAAGCAGAACTATCCTCACTACCAGAAGATGACGTATGGTGTTTACCTGGCGGTCAAGAAGTTGAAGCATTATTTCCAGGAGCATCCCATGACGGTGGTGTGCGAAGCTCCAATCTCGGAGATCATCGGGTGCAAAGATGCAACTGGCCGAGTTGCCAAATGGGCGATTGAGGTGTCTCCATATGCACCACATTATGAGAGAAGAGACGCAATTAAATCCCAGGCGTTGCCGGACTTCTTTTGTGATTGGGCCGAGATGCAGTATGAGCCACCCAGGCCGGACTATAATTATTGGAAAATGCATTTTGATGGGTCCAAAACAAAGATCGGGCTGGGGGCTGGAATAGTCCTCACCTCGCCAAAGCAAGATCAGCTGAAGTACGTGCTGCAGATTCATTTCTCAGCATCAAACAATGTGGCGGAGTATGAGGCCTTAATCCATGGCCTCAAGGTGGCAAAGGAGATCGGTATCCGGCGTGTAGAGTGCTTCGGCGATTCCGACCTGGTGGTGCAACAATCTTCTGGAACTTGGGATGCTCTGGATGCCAACATGGCGTTATATCGGTTCCATGTGCAAAAGATATCCGGGTTCTTTGAAGGGTGTGAGTACAGGCATATACCTCGGGCAGAAAATGATGCTGCCGACGTGTTGTCAAAGCTCGGTTCATCAAAGAGGCAGTACCACCAGGGGTAGCCCTGAATCACTTGAGAACTCCTTCAATCAAACCTTCTCCTGAATCCGAATCTATTTTCATCCCGGCGGAGCAAGAGCCCGGACCTGTTCCAATGGAGGTAGACGTCGGATGCGTTTGGTCGGACCCGGGGACTGCGTGGCAGAGCTCGGGGACTGCACACCAAACCTCGGGGACTGCTCATCCAGACTCGGGGACTGGTCGCAGGATGGTGGAGGAAATAATGGAGGAGATTATGGTGGCCGAGCCAATGGAGGTGGATGAGGAACTTTTTCCTTTGCACCCGGTGCCGGAGTGGGCGGAGCAAATTATGAAGTTCATAACGGAGGGAAGCACGCCAAGTGACACAACCGAGGCTAGGAGGATTCAAAGGAGGGCCAAGGCGTACACCATCATCAACAAGGAGCTCTATAAAAGAAGCGTAACCGAGGTGTTGCAACGGTGTGTTGAGCCAGCTGAAGGCAAGGAGATGCTTTTGGAGATCCACCAAGGAGAATGTGGTCATCATTGCAGCACAAGAGCTCTGGTGGCCAAGGTGTTTAGGCATGGGTTCTATTGGCCCACTGCTCTTGCTGATGCAGAGGCCATAGTCCGGAGATGTGAAGGATGCCAAAGGTTTGCCAAGCAAACGCATATGCCAGCTTCGGCGCTCAAAACAATTCCTATCACTTGGCCGTTTGCGGTATGGTGTTTGGATATGGTGGGAGAGTTCAAACCAGCCCGAGGTAACATGACACACATATTGGTGATGGTGGACAAATTCACCAAGTGGATCGAGGTGAAACCAATCCGGAAGTTGGATGGTCATTCAGCAGTGACTTTCTTGAAGGAGATTATTCTGCGATATGGCTACCCCCATAGCATTATCTCGGACAACGGCACTAACTTTGCTGTTGGAGAGTTCGCTCGGTTTTGCATGAACAAGGGAATCCGGCTGGACATAGCCTCGGTGGCACACCCGGAGTCTAATGGACAGGTGGAAAGATCAAATGCTCTAGTGTTGGCCGGCATCAAGGCTCGGCTCATTGAACCACTGCTGAAAACGCCGGGGTGTTGGATAGATGAGATACCAGCAGTACTGTGGGGTCTAAGGACCACGCCAAATCGATCGACTGGCTATACGCCATTTTTTATGGTCTATGGGGCAGAAGCTATGCTACCCACTGACATCGAATATGATGCGCCCAGAGTGGCAATGTACACTGAAGCCGAGGCAAAAGAGGCTCGGGAGGATGCAGTAGATCTGCTTGAGGAAGCGAGAGAATTGGCCTCATCTCGGTCAGCAATTTACCAGCAAGGTCTCCGACGTTATCATAGCCGGAGTATCAACCCTCGTGTGTTTCACGAGGGAGATTTGGTGCTGAGGTTGGTGCAGCGCAAGAAAGGCCGGCACAAGTTGTCACCTCCATGGGAGGGACCGTTCGTTGTGAGCCGAGCTCTGCTCAATGATTCCTACTATCTTATAGATGCGCAGGAACCAAGGGAAGATGGGCTGGACAACCCCGGTCAGAGGTCAGGCGACCATGGAACGTAGCTCTACTCCGACCTTTCTACTCATGAAAGGCGCAATGTATGTACCTCGGTTAATCCTTAATAAAAATGTCGGCACTCCGAGGTTAAAGCTCGGGGACTGCCTCGCTCTTGTGCTTATGTTTTATCTCTGTTTGTCAGTTTCGTTCATATGCCGAACTATTTTGAACCTCGTCTCAAACTTCAAGTAATGTGTGCTATGAAACTAATCTTGTGACTCGACTGGCATCTGCCTAAAAGGTAGTCAAGAGCAAAGAGGAAAAAACGTGGGAGACATGAAAATGAACTCGGGGACTCGGTCCAAAATTATAGTTCGGCATGTGTCGTTTACTAACCCCTGTCTTTACCTTTCGTTTATGTCGGATGACTTTGAAACATACCTCGGAATTTACCAAGTACTGTATGCTATGAACAACAATCTTGTGACTCGACTGGCATCTGCCTAAAAGGTAGTCAAGAGCAAAGAATGCCAAACATAGTAAACACGAAAGTAAACTCGAGCAATCATTCAAAAGGATTCGACGTAAAGCTTAGAAAAGCATGGTTCGGATAAGCATGATAGTAACAGAGGTAGCAAAAGGAACTACTTAAGTTTGATTACATCTGCGTCCCGGCATACCGGGGATTTAATGAAGTTTTTTGGCCAAGCATAAGTTCAGGTCGAGGCATCAGGAATTACGTCGGCAGCAGCCGATGCAGCAGGGATTTCGTCCGGAGCCGAGGTAGCCTGGGAGGTGCTGGCAACGTCGGCAGTAACCTCGGCACCAGGTTGTGGAGAAGCCTCGGTTTCTGCTTCGCGGGTGTCACCATCGTCACCTTGCTCGGCTTCGACGTCGGATTCTGTTTCGTATTCATCCTCTTCTGGCTCGTCATCTTCGGCGTCGGAGTAGGTGTCTCCCTCGCTCAAGTTCTTGGTGTTGGCATATCCAGCGAAGAAGGCAGCCATCTTTTCGCGCCGCTGGATGAGAATTGGGTCCGTGGACCAGGGCGAGCCTCGGCGAAGAGTGTCCATCTTTTCGAGGTCGAGCTTCTCGCACCAAGTCATGATGAATTTGAGAGCGGCATCAGCTCCAGCGCGAGCCGAAGATGAGCGCCACTCTCGAAGTCTTTGTTCGGCTTCACGAAGCTTGGCGGCGAGCTCAGGCGTAGTATTGGGAGCATCGGCAAGAGGCCACAAGGCTCGGAAAGCAGACACACCTGCATCGAGGAGTTCGGACCCAATGGTTTTCAAGGGATGGATCCGAGCTTTGATGGCCACGATGTGGTCCTCAATGGTCCAGGCGGGGTTCGTCTCGTTACGCCTCTTCCTGTGCTGATCAGTGATATTGCGAGCCGAATTTGGGTGTAGGTGAAGTGCTCTGCAGAAGGATAGCCTGTTAATAATGAAAGAAACAGTTCGGCAAAGAGCCAGTACTGTTGAGGACAAAGCAAGGATAAGGGGGGCAAGAAGCTTACCGTCCATTTCTTTGTTGATGCGTTCCAGCGTCGGGAGGAGCTGGTTAACCGAAGCTTGAAGGGCTTCATAAGCCTCGGTGGCCGAGGTGGCGCGGGCCTCGGCTAACTGGAGCGCATTCTCATGTTCCTTGGCGGCATCCTCCCGAAGTTTCTTCTCTGTTTCAACAACACTGGCCTTTTCCGCCTGCAGCTGCTCTTTTTCCGACGTCCGCAGCTCAGTGATGCGCTTCAGTTCCTTTACCAGACGAGCTACTTCGGCTTTCTCTTGTTGGAGCTTTCGTCCAAAGAGTTCTTTTCTGCAAGGACGGCCTTGTGCTCGTCGTGGAGTTTCTTGTGGTCAAACAGAGGGTATGAAGATGTCCGTGCGGACGTTCATAGTATTCTGCAAGGAAGAAAAACATAGCTCGGTTAGAAAGGCTATACCTCGACAAGAGTCTCGGGGACTCGGAGTCAAATCATTGGGAAAATGTTGCCGGGGTATGCCTCGACAGGAGTCTCGGGGACTCGTACCCGAGGTGCATGATAAAGTAAGGTAAAATGGTTTGGATACGTCGGATGAAAATTGAAAGTTGAGATTCAAGCCAAACAATTTTAACTCCGGCGGAGCGTCAATAGTTTACCTCGAATCTCGGGGACTGGGAATGGTGGATATTAGATGAGATACTGCATGAAAGTAAAGAGAATAGGACTTACGTCGATGTTTTGAGCAGCACGCAGGGCAGCGACTTGTAGGTCGTGTACGCTTCGGCCGCAGGCGCTGTTTCCCGCAGGATGCTCAGCCACCGGAGCAGCTAGGGAGGCCGAGGAGACCTCGTCTGCAGAATTCCAGTCTGCATTGTAGTGTTCCAAGGAGCCGAGGCTCTGGTCACTGTCAGTGCGCAGAGGAGGATATCCCCACGGTCCGCCCTGCTCGATGCCCCTAACCGAGGCCTCCAAGGCCAAAGCAGCCTCGGAGCTTGAAGCAGGCCGGTTATCCAGTATAAGAGATGTCCTCCGAGCATATTCGTCGGCCGGAGGAGCAGTCTCATCAACGGGTGCGGCAAATGGAGGAATTCGGCGTGTCACCGGGGAGGAGACCTCGGTTGCATCCTTGAAGGAGAAGAGATAGTCAGGGTGCCAGACCCAGATGTTGGTTTGGGGGTGACCTTAGACTTCACCGTCTCTTTCTCTTTCTCCTTGCCTTTCTCCAACGGCAAGGTAGTCTGGCGAACTGGTTTTTGGGGCTGTTGCTTGGGCTGTGCTTGGGCTGTTGCTTCTGCTGAAGCTTGCTGTTGCTGCTGTTGGTTGCGGGCAGTCTGGCTGCGGGGGGAGAGTCGAGGCTCCGGCAAGGCGGTAGCCGGAGTTCTGGCGCGATTGGTCCCCGCATCCGTTTGAGGACGCGGAGAAGTCTGCCTCGGGTGGGGGCAGATTTCTCCAAGGCCGGGCCAGACCTCGGTGGAGGAGATACGGGGCGAGAGTTCGTCGGGGTGGTCGTGGCTTCAGAGGCACCAACGGGTGCAGTCATGGAGGATACCTCCTGATCCACGTCTATGGGGTCACTGCAACGAAGGAAGATGGTCAAGTGTTAGTACCGAGGTGATAAGTTTAAGCAACAAACTTGTTGGCTATAGAAGCAAAGCATTACCCATCCGAAGTAGGAAACTCTTGCCCCCTCGGGCATGAGGAGGATTTCCGGACTTCTTCAGCCGACGTCTCTTGACCGGAGCCGCAGTGGGTCCGGAGGCTCCAGTGGCGGATGGTTCGGCGGCCGAAGTTGCGGCACCAGCGCGTTTCCGGCTGGTTGCTGGAGTAAAGTTCGGAAGGTGAGGAAGGCAGGAGATAGGTACCGCGTTTATTGGTTCCATGACGAGAAATCCCTCCTCGTCATCCGAAATCTCTTGAACTGAAGCTTGTGCTTGAGGCTTACCCGCGGTGGTGACGCGGGCCGAGGCAATGGGCATGTAATCCTCGTTGTCAGGGTCCTCGTTGGATGGTGGGTCCTCGACAGGAAGATCCTTGCCGAAGTGGTCCGCAGGATGGACTCCATCCTCGGCGGTCTGGCGGGAGAACAGCTATATGGCAGACATATGAAAAGGAGTTAGGAAGAAAATGGTCAAGATGAACGTCGGTAGCAAGACCTCGGTGGTAAAGGAGTACCGAAGAAAACGTCGGAACAGCGTACCTGTTTTGGTGGCTTGGTCCTGTAGTGGGGTTCCCTTCCCCATGTCCAAGCGTCAGGATCTTGGACTTGGTGATAGCTCGGACTCGCCGAGCTACCGCGGCGTTGTCCAGTGCAACGTGCGTATGGCGGGTTGGATCATAAAGACCGCTCATGTGGCAGATCTTGTGAGTCCTCGCCTGGAGAGGGGAGACCCTGCGCTTCACGAATGTGCAGGCCAGATCGTCAGCCGTCAGGACTTTCCCGTCGTTCGCAGGGTCCTCCGGGTCCTGCCATTTCGCAACATACCCATGGATGGACTTGATTTCGCTGGTGAGAGGGGGAGTGTAGTCCCAGTTGAGCGGTTCTGTAGGAGGGCTGAGGTTAAACGCCGGCAGATTGAGGAAGTCCTCTTCGCCGGAGTTCTTCACGTAAAACCACGTCCGGAGCCACTTGCGAACGGTGTCCGGAGTAGCGATACGTGGGAAGATGGAGTTTCGGCGAGGAGCTACGATGGCTGCTCCGCAGGCGGTTAGTAGCTTGGGCAGATCCTTGTTTTTCGGATCCGGGATCACTTGCCGCTTAAGTTGGAAGTAGCGAGAAAAGAGGTCTACCGTGGCTTTGAGGCCGAGGTATCCCTCAGAGAAGGAAACGATGCAGGAGAGAGTGGTGATGGCGTTGGCGGGGAGGTGATGAACCTGGAGTCGAACTTGTCGAGGAAGCTCCGGAAGAAATCACTAACGGGCAGTCCGAAGCCGCGCTGGAAGTGCGCGACGAAGACCACCCGTTCCCCTTCCTTGACTTGAGGCTCGAGTTCGCCCTCTGGCAGGCGACACTCTACCCCGGCGGGAATCCGCCGAGTCGCCCTGAGCCACTGGATTTCGTCCGGAGTTACATCCGAACCTTCCCAGCCGGCTCGTTCTCCGACCTCCAGTTCGAGGTCTGGAACCTCGGTTTGTTCCGAAGTCTCAGGAGGAGACATCTCGGCAGAATCAATCTGCAGAATGCACAGAAGTTTAGCAAAGGAAAAAGTAAATCTGGAATCTAAGGCTATATCTGGCTAACTCAGGAGGAGTTGGACGGCTATCTTGTATATAGAGGCATATCTATGCTAGGCGAGCATCTATCCGAGGTATGAAACTCACTACTACCCAAAAAAGTATGCAAGTAAGATCTACCGGAGGAGGTAAATAGAGTTTTATTCAAGAACATATGAAGAACCAAAGCGCAAAGAGGAAGAAACCTAGGGCAATGCCTAGGGTATCAAGAAAGGGAGTACATACCGTGAAAACGAGGTGCTGAAGGGCGGCGCCGGTGACGCGGTCGCAGCGGCGACGAAGGAGCTGCTCGTCGGCGGCGGCGGGAACGTGTTTCTTCTCAACCGGAAGCGGCGGCACTGGTGGCGATGGAGGCGAGAGGGCGAGTGAAGGAGGAAGAAGATGGCGAAGTTACCCGTGGGGCCCTACTTATAGCCGCGCGCGGTAACTGCCCGCATTAACTGCGCCACTACCGCGCGGTTATCGGGAGGCGCGGGATCGTGTGCGAGTGGGCGCACGGTTACGCGGTCTGCGGCCGCACGATCGGCCACATCGTGGGCCGCAGAGTGGCAACCGCCCACCCCGGATTTCCTGCGCTGGTCAGCACAAGAATCGAGGGGTCGTGGGCGGTCAAGTACTTGAGTGCGCAGGTGCGCTGTTCGGTGGGTCCGGCTGACGAGGGCGGCGTGTGGTCAGAATCTGCTTGGCAGAGGTCCGGATTCCGAAGCCCGGGCAGAGATTCTTCGCCACGTACCTCGGAAAATCTTGAGGCAAGATGGTGCTGAGTCAGATAGCTCGGAGAGTTCAGTTCGCATATCTACCTCGGATTGGATGGTGGTGTATGGGAGGTACCTCGGCGTGACTATGTTGGAGGTCGGTTTAGGAGGTGGTGTAATGCTTGTTTTGAACCTGCTACGGCCCTCCTTCCGAGGTCGTAGGACCGCACCAGCTTCGGGGACTAATGTCGGGGGAGTATCCCCGGGTAGGGTCAAGGCTTGGCATAAGGTGGTGTTCGAAGTTGTGCCGAGGTACGGAAAGGGCCGACCTGTTTGGGCCTGGGAAGGTCCGAGCTTCATCTTGACCTGGAGAATACAGGCCGACCTATTTTGGCCCAGAGGGGTCCGAGGTATACTGTTGGCCAGGGCCGAGGTTCACTGTCCGAGCTATGTTCTGCCGACCTAACTACCTCAGTGCGGTGGTTTGTGTTGTGGGTGCAGGAGAAGCTGTGGGAAGGAAGTAAGATCCGACCTAAAAGATATTAAGCGCAAGACCCAGGTACGGCACGTCCGTGCCAGCTAACCGAGGTGATGGGCTGTAGGTCGGGCAGGAGTCAATGCTCCTGTCACTTCCAGCCGGGTACTAGAGCGCCTGACACGGGAGCGTCTGTCAAGGAGCATGGCAGAGGCGTGCTCCGGGTTCGGCGGGCCTGCACGTCTCCGACCGCTGACCACGCGAGGTCTGGGAAAAGGCTACGAGGTAGCTCTGCCAGGCCACGTCCTGTCTCGGTCAGAGGGGACATGCTAGTTCTGCCGTTAGGCTACAGGAGATGGGCAAGCCACGTCTTGTCCCCGACCGAGGTACGGTGGTACGGTGGTGACCGTTGCAGAGGCATGGCAACAGTGTTCTGCGAGGGGCACAATGGTAACCCGGCTGGCCTATATAGTGGGCTTCACCCCCTCCTGCCAGAGGGATCCAAGATCAAGAGAGAGACCCCCCCCCGCGCTGGAGCTAGTTGATCAAGAGAGAAAGAGGAAGGAAGCTCGGAACACCCCGGAAACACCTCGGATTCACTCGGAGTGCCTTCTTCCTCCCGTTAGCTCCATCTTTTACCTCAAGTTCTCACCATTGTATCATCATACAGCTCGAGGAGCAGCTTGTACTTGTCACTCTGAGCTATACACTGGCTAGGATAGTGCTGCAGTAGGGGTGTTACCTCCACAAGAGGGCCCCGAAGCAGGGTACATCGTGGTGTGTTTTGTGTTCTTGCTTTCTTGGTTCTTCGTTCGTGTTCTTGCGTGTTCTTGCGTGTGCACTTCTTGAGTGCATAAACCCTCCCCGGATTCCCCCAACGACCATTCGGCCCCATCTTAGCCATACCTATGGCATCTGCCGTGATCCCACCACGACACAAACAGATATAAGTGAAGCAAGAGAGTACTTTCTTCAAAAGAAACTGAAAGCTCTAACAAGAGATACATGAAAAACTGAGAGCTAAAAGCAATCACAGCAGCTAGACAGGAATACTCAACAAGTATAAGTGAAGCACAAGAGTATTCTAATGAAAAAGTGGAGCGTGTCTCTCTCCCAAACATGAATACTAGGATCCAACAAGTATAGCACAGCAAACAAAACAAAACAAACTGAAAACAAAAACACACTGACGCTCCAAGGAAGAGTACACTAGTATGAAGCAATAAAAATATAGCACCATTAGAGATGACCTGATAATTTGTAGATGAAGAAGGGGATGCCTTGGGCATCCCCAAGCTTAGATGCTTGAGTCTTCTTGAAATATGCTGGGGAGGTAAGCCTCCCCAAGCTTAACCTCTTCACTCTTCTTGATCATATAATATCATTCTCCTCTATCAACACTTGAAAACTTCCTTCACACCAAAACTTAACAGCTTTTCTCATTAGCAGGTTAGTGCACTAAAAGATAATACTTCAAAGTTCTAGCAAAGACAAAACTCACAAACCAACTATTTTAAACATTATCCACTGTTACTAGGCTCAATTGGGCATTTTTACACGAAAAGAAACCACTTAAAAACTTGTAAAAGAGAGAATGCAAAAAATAAAAGACAGAATCTGTCAAACCAGAACAGTCTGTAATGACGAATTTTTTCGAGACACTTCCGATGCTCAGATGAAGAACTTTTGAAATAATGAAAGTTGCGTAACATCATCAGGAACATGCACAAAAGTTTCAGCATTTTCGATTTTGTTTTATTTTCTACTGAATTAAACGGTGACGAACAGCAATCTGTCCCAATGCAGTCCCGAAAATAAAAACCAACTTTGCATTAGTAACTCTCCTTGGCACAACAAAACAGCAAAATAAAGACACAAAGGAGTTGCTACAGAGGTAAACAAGCATCCTTGACTCAAGAAACAAAAATAAAACAGCAAATAAAACATGGGTTATCTCCCAGAAGTGCTTTTCTTTTAATGCCTTTTAGCTAGGCTAGAAGATTTTAATGATGCTCTCAGAAGAATAAGAGTTGAAAAACAAAAGAGAGCATCAAGAGGCAAATATCAAACACATTTAAGTCTAACCCACTTCCTATGCAAAGGAATCTTGTAACAAAATAAATTATTGAAGCATAAAGCAACTAGCATAGAAAGATGAAACAAATATAGCTTCAAAACTTTCAACATAAAGAGAGGTGTTTTAGTGACTTGAAAACTTTTACAACCATATTTTCCTCTCTCATAATAACTTTCAGTAGCATCATGAACAAACTCAAAAATATAACTATCACATAAAGCATGCTTTTCATGATCTACAAACACATAATTTTTATTAAGCTCTAAAACAGTGGGGTTATCAAACCCACTTTTGACAATAATAGTATAATAAATATCATTAGCCAATATAGGACCATCATCAAGAGCATTATCATATATAACATTAGGGAGCACATTTTTACTTTCTGCAATTTCCTTTTCTTGAGTCAAGGAGCTTGTTACTTCAAATTTATCAAAAGGAGATATTTCAATAGAATCATGACATTCAACAATATAGCATTTTTCCTCCTTATGTGGGCATGGAGGGTAATCATATAATGTAAGAGTTAAAGAGTTACTATCATTAGAAGGTTCCTCCTTTTGTTCTTCACTCTCCTCCTCTTTTTCATCCAATGAGATCACAGTTTCAGCAATTTCTTCTTCCATAGGTCCCTCAAAAGAAGCAAGTTGTTCTGGAGAATAAGGTTTCTCAAGAAATTTAGTGATATAAGGATTGTCATTGTAATATTCAAGGCAGTAACCAAGTATAGAAAAATTCTCAGATTTATAAGGAGAATCATCATCTTGAATATAACCAGCAATTTCATAAGCACCCTTAAAAACAACAAATTCTTCAGTTTGTTCAAGATTACCAAAGTCATAGTTTCCTTTAGCATAAGAAGCCAAGGTTTCATTATCATTATAATCACATTGGAAAGGGAGGTGTTTATGCCTTCTACAACAAAAAGATTCATTAAAGCAGTATGATTCATCAAATGTAGAACACAAGTTCTTAGCAAAATAATTCAATCTACTTATTTGTTCCCATAGATGTTTCCCTTTTTGAGACAAGCGGTATTCCTCATAATAAGTTTGATGTTCCTCCGTGAACCCACCGTGCCAATAATATTTATTATCAAAGAGAGAAGCCATTGATAGCAAGTAAACAACTAGACATAATAACAAACCGAAATAAACTAGATGCAAGAAACTAATTTTTTTGGGTTTTTGATTTTTAACAACAAGCAAAACAAAACTAAAACAAGACAAAAAACAAAGTAAAGAGATTGGAACTGAGAGACTCCCCTTTCCAATAGCCTCCAAGTCCCCGGCAACGGCGCCAGAAAACAGCTTGATGGCTACGTGTTGGTGAACCCCAAGAGGAAGGTTATGATGTAGACAGCAGAAGTTTTCCCTTGAATAATCTACCCAAGGTTATCAATCCAGTAGGACTTGACGATCTATCGGAAGGTTGTTGATGTTGACTCCCCCTGGCGCTAGGGAGCTTGCATCAACGTGGAATCTGCACAGACACAAACCAGAACTTTGCCCAACACGAAACAGAGAGGCTGTCAATCTCTCCGGTCTTGCAGAAACAAAGAGTTAAACGTATGGTGTGGAAAACAGCAGGAAACACAGCAAGTAACAGGAAACAGATGATTGCAGCAGGTTGTGTAAACAGTATGAGGAAATTGGACCAGGGTCCACAGTTCACTAGTGGTGTCTCTCTCAGAACAGATAACTAGCATGTTGGGTAAACAAATTACAGCTGGGCAATTGACAAATAGAGAGGGCATAACAAAGCAATACATGCCAAGATGTCTACTATGAAATCTAGTTGGGCATTACAACAAAGTACATAGACCGTTATTCCAACCGCATCTATGCCTAAATAATCCACCTTCAAGGCAGCATCCGCATCCCATTCAGTATTAAGTTGCTAACAACAGATTATTGCATGAAGTAAAGTGTGTAATGTAATCAATACAAGTGCCCTTGGACACTGCACCAATGTTTTATCCCTAGTAGCAACAGCACATCTACCATCTTAGACCTTTCTGTCACTGATCCAGATATCTAGAGACTGAACCCACTATCGAGCATAAATACCCCCTCTTGGAGTCACAAGCATCTACTTGGCCAAAGCATCTACTAGCAACGGAGAGCATGCAAGATCAAGAGCACATAGATAAACAACTTGAATAAACATGGTATCAATATTCATCGGATCCCAGCAAACACAACATCTAGCATTACAATAAGATTATCTTGATCATGTTAGGCAGCTCACAAGATCTAAACATGGAGGCACAAGGTAGAGAGACAACCATCTAGCTACTGCTATGGACCCGTAGTCCAGGGGTGGACTACTCACGCATCACTCCGGAGGCAGGCATGGTGATGTAGAGCCCTCGGTGATGATCTCCCCTCCGGCAGGGTGCCGGGAAGAGCTTCAGAACTCCTCCGATCTGAGATTGACGATGACGGCCGCGACGGAACTTTTCGTGGAATATGATCGACGTAATAGGGTTTTCGCGTCGCGGAGAATATATAGGCGAAGAGGCGGCGTCGGTGGCCGAGGGGGGCCACCATGCCATAGGGGCACGCGGGCCCACCCTGGGTCGCGCCCTAGTGTGGCGTGGCCCCCTGGTGGGTCTGCTCCGACTCCCCTTTGGACTCCGTGATCTCCTCGTGATATTATTGACGATGTCTTTTGTTTCGTCCAATTCCGAGAATATTTCCTTAATAGATTTTTCTGAAACCAGAAACAGCAGAAAACAGGGAACTGGCACTGTGGCATCTTGTTAATAGGTTAGTCCCAGAAAATGCATAAAAATGATATAAAGTGTAACCAAAACATGTAGCAATTGATATAATAACAGCATGGAACATCAAAAATTATAGATACGTTTGAGACGTATCAACCCTCTGGTTATGTTCTTTGATGTAGTGCAAAGAGCAAAAATATCCTGCATCACAGATGCGTTATGTGACCCGATTGCCTTGTGGATTCAGAAGACTTGAGGGGATTCAGGAATAGAGACAGAGCAAATCAGGATGGAAATTCACTTTGTCTCCCGAGATCTAGTGATGTCGATATATTAGAAAAAAAATTATATTTATAACTTTTAAAAATCTTTAATTTTTTATGTAGTCAATGATGCATCCTACTAGCATGTACAATCTTATGTGAAATTCCTTGTATTAGCTCAGAATATGAACTATTTAAAACTGAAATTTTGCAAAATTGTGAGACTTCTTCTCTCTGCTGACCTTCCGTCTTGTTACTCTC
Source organism: Poa pratensis (assembly GCA_947311845.1). Classification (NCBI taxonomy): domain Eukaryota; kingdom Viridiplantae; phylum Streptophyta; class Magnoliopsida; order Poales; family Poaceae; genus Poa; species Poa pratensis. Next base: position 27,117,673 of record CAMZMU010000058.1, on the reverse strand, counting down.
GACGGCTATCTTTTTCTCCCGGATGAGCTCTTCCTTTGGCTTCAATAGGGCACGAGAGGGCTAGGAGCGGGTCTGGTGGGAGCTGCAGTGGGTGCATCGATCATGAAATTCTAGGGCAACCACCTCGATTGGGAGAGGGTAGGATGGAATGGTGTGCCATAGACGAACGGTTCAGAGGAGGACACCGCAGCCGTCTGCGACGTGTCCGGATGGTCGCAAATCGAGCCCAAATTTAGTTTGAAAATGGGGAAACGCACATCGCTTTGTTTGCATCGCCGCGTTGAGCCGTGTCCTCTAACCGCACGGATAAAAACAAACGTGGATGGACGAATTGGGTCGGCACGTTAGATTGCCCTAATCCGATACAAAATTCTCATGTTGCTCCCTTTGGAAACGCAGTACATCTCGGTGTCTACATGATCGCATTTCATTGAACAACTAGCATCTAGCTTAGCTAGTACTCCCTCCGTTCCTAAATGTAAACATTTTTAGCCTTTTTTTAACACACATGTATATAGACATATTTTATTGGAAGGTTCATATGAATCTTGCACTAAAAATGTCTACATACATGTGTGTAAAAAAGTATAGAAAAACTTACATTTAGGAACGGAGGGATTAGTACCATCCTCGTGTATGCCGATGATAGACCGTGGATTAAAACCAATAACAAAATGCTGGGACACACGAAAAGCATAGACGAAGAACTACTAGCTGTGTCACTTCTAAGCATCTACAGTAGCAGCAATGAATCCCAAAAGAAAAGCAGAGATGGCTCGCGTGCGTCATCCCCATACCATGCATAAACCCTCTGAGATCGCCAACTAGCTCTCCTCCCCAACCGCTGGATCAAATCATTTGTTTTCCTGGACTCCACATGGCCTGTTCCGCTCGCATGGATCCCGTGCTGATTCTCCAACGTCTCCGCTCGCATGGCTCCATCCCGTGCTGATTAACAGTTACTGATTGTGTTGTTTATCTGTCATGGAACTGGATGCTGAGATTGTTGTCTTATTTCGATCGAATACGGCATATCATTTTCTAAGAGATCTGATATCATTTTCTAAGAGTCTGAACCAGATAGGTTTGCCATTATCGTTCAAGAGACCATCTTTGATCAGATTTTGGTGGTCAGAACCAAACCCCTGATTTTTTTACACGTCGCTGATGTTTCAGTTAACCGATCTAGTGTTCTTTCTATCTCCTTCTCACTGTTGGGTCCACCCTTGCATCTTAGTACACTGCTAGAGCATGGGAAAAGTCACTTTGGCTCCCGACCACTAGTGCTCCTTCTGTTTGAAAATATTCAAAAAAAGATTTAAAGTTTAAAAATATATGGAATGTTCTTAATGATGTATAGTACAAGCTTGCAAATCACAGCGCAATTTTCTACTCCCTCCGTCCCAAAATAACTGTCTTAGATTTGTCAAAAAGTAGATATATCTAGACATGAAATAAGTATAGATACATTCACTTTTGTACAACTTTGAGACACTTATTTTGGGACGGAGGGAGTATATATTATGAGCTACACAAAAATAACAAATTTGAAACTACTATACTCAGATCTGTACATTTCTCAATTTTTTGTAGCTCAAAATACAAAGTATTTCACATTGGAATTTTGTACACGTATGAGTTTTTCCCCGATTTTTATAAAACTATTAGATCTATTTTTGGTTTTTTCAAACAGAGAGAACGCATGGTTCTTTAGAGAGAAAAACATGGTACTACTATGTGTATTTTCACACGACAACCCACTCTTGGATAAGGCCCGTGTAGAAGCACGCCTTGCTCATGTCCTTCGTCTTACATGGGCCTGGGCCAGCGCGGTAGTGCATGCATGAATCTCGTATGGAGCGCGCCGCCTAAAAAAAAGATCAGCGCTAGCACAACACGTTCTTTGTTTCTTCCCTAAAAACACGTACTTGTTTCTTTTCCTTCCGAGTTTTCACATTTTTATTTTCCTTATTATCTATTTATAGAAATGTTTTAAAACATCATATGTTGAACACAAATTTAGTAGTTAAAAAACACAAATTTAGTTTCTTTTAATGTTTATTTCCTTATTTTCGGACCATGGTGTCGGACCACGGTGTGCATCTCAGCCCGTGTGCTCCCTCTTAAAAAACAAAAAACAAAAAAAATCCCCAGCCCGTCTGCTTCTCGTCCTGATCCAGTTTAGTATGTTCGCCTCCGGTTTTGCTTTTCGATGTAGTGCAAAGAGCAACAATGTCATGCGTCTTGGATGCTTTGCGTGGCCTGATCCCGATCCGCTTGCGGATTCAAAAGACTGGCGAGAATTCATGGACAGAGACTGAGCAGATCTGGCTGAAAATTCACTTTGGCTCCTGAGGTCTAGTGATGCCTATATATTAAATAATTCAAAACGGTAAATCTATTTGTAAGGCGCCTGCCAGGAGCGAATCCGTACGCACGCACGCGCATCGTTGGATCGTGGACGGAGGGCCGATCTCGCGCCTCGCGTTTGCTCGCTCCGGTTGCGCACGTGCAAGTCGCGTAAAAACAGATTGCGGATGCAGGGATCGAACCCTGGCCGCTGCGCTAGACTTTGTCCACAACGTCCTAGCCATCTGACCATCACAGTTTTATGCTTTTGTACCAAAAGGTTGCCTATTTGGCCATTTTGTTTCTACTTTTTAATGAACGGTCCATCAGCCATGGACGGATCCAGCTGAATAGAATTAGCAAATAGCGATCAATAAATGTTGCCAACACACCAGCTTTAATTTGGGCTCTCACACCCAGCAACAGTGCCTCTTCATGCCACTAGAACTACTCATGTGCATGGTTTAAATGGACATAACCATGCAAACGCATGCATGTAACTTCTCGTGTCCGCATCACTCCCGGGGGTCGACATGGATGAGACCCGGCATAGCCACACCTCAACCTCCCCTCCTCGCTCCGTCCCGTTTGCCACCGTTGGGCAAACCGAGGGGTAGTCACCGGTAGCGGGCGACCCTTGACGTCGCGCGCGGGGGTCTCCGGCTAACGCAACGCGTCGACCTAGACGACGAGCAGACGTTGGGGAAGGGAGGCGGCCTCGGGTAATAATTGACGAGGACGATGGTCGCGGTGGCTGCGCGGGAATTGTCCCGGTCAAATTTTGAGGCGCATCGGCAGGTCTCGGCAGCTCTCATGTCAGATCTAGGTTTGGGCGACAGTCGCGGTGGCTGCGTGGGCAGTGCCCCGGTCGAATCGCGTCGGCAGGTTTTGGCATCTTTCATGCTAGACCTAGGTTTGGGTGTCGGTCGGTGGGGTGATTTGATGCTCTTCTGGCGGTGGTGACCGCGACGCAGCGATTGTGTTACCATACAATACTGATAAAGTTACCCAATACTGATGGTGTTACCATACTGAACTGAAAAAGTTACCCATGTGTTTTAATGCGTAGTTATCCACCACGAAATTGTAATAGTTACCACTCGATATTGATGGAGTTACCCACCCATTGCTGATAAAGTTACACATGTATTTTCATGGTTTGTTATCCACCACGAAATCAATTTCAATTTAGTTACCATACTCTAACGGTATTAGTTACCCACCCAATACTGATGAAGTTACCCACCCAGTGCTGATGAAGTTACACATATCTTCATGAGATAGTTATCCACCACAAAATCGTTGTAGTCAACCTGTTACTGATAAACTTACCCACCAAGTACTGATAAAGTTATCAACCTCCTACCGATAAAGTTACTCACCTATTGTGGATGGAATTACCCACCCAATACCCATGGAGTTTACCCATCTAGTACTTATAAAATTACTCATGTGTTTACGATATAGTTACCCACCCTGTACTGATAGAGTTATCCACCATGTACCGATGGAGTTACCCACCATGTACTGATGGAGTTACCCATGTGTTCATGATATAGTTATACACAACGAAATCGATATAGTTACCCATGTTTACCATACTCTCTCGGTAATAGTTACCACCCAATACTGATGGAGTTACTCACCCAGTATTGTTAAAGTCACCCATATGTTTTTATGGTGTAGTTATCCACCACAAAATCAATGTAGTTACCATACTCTCTCGGTAATAGTTACCACCCCAATACTGATGAAGTTACCACCCAGTACTGATAAAGTTACTCATATTTATCATGCTCTCTTGGTAATTGTTATCACCCAATACTGATAAAGTTACCCATCCAATACTGATAAAGTTACCCATGTTTTTTCATGTGTAGTTATCCACCACAAAATCGTTATAGTTACCCTACTCTCTCGGTAATAGTTACCACCCAATACTGATGGATTTAACCACCCAGTACTGATAAAGTTACTCATGTGTTTTCATGATGTAGTTATCCAATACGAAATTAGTTTAGTTATCATACTCTCTCGACAATAGTACCCATCCAATACTGATGGAGTTACCCACTCAGTACTTATGAAGTTGTCACTATGAAATCGACATTTATCATCCTAATACTTATGCACGATAAATTTACCATCTCAAAGTGATGTGGTAACTTTAAAACTCGTAAAAAATCGAAAATAATAACAAAAATGGTTCTATTTCAACCCGAAAACTAATCGTTAATATGGTGGGTAACTTACGTAATCAAGCCTGGGTAACTTATATGTTACGGGGTGGTAACTTTTGTGCCAAAAAAAAATTTCGTCGAAACATATCGACATGGGATCTAGTTTTGAAGATCTCGTCGCGACTAGTCCAATGGTGAAAACGGATCTTAAATCGGATAAACGGTTTGTGCTAAAAAACATTTTGAATTTTCAAATTACGCATTTAATGCGGGATGATGTCAGCAATTCTGTCATTTAGTGCATGCATGCATATTTGCTTGTGAGGGCTCGGATCAAAAAAATGGTGGCGGGCACGCATGTTGTTGGCGGGACATGTTTTTATCTTAGTGTCTACACTTTTGCCAAATGTAAGGCGCCTTACAGATAGTCGTTCCCAATTCAAAAACAATATTTATAACTTTTAAATTTTTTTTTTTTATGTAGTCAATGATGCATCCTACTAGCATGTAAAATCCTAATGCGAAATTCGTTGTATTAGCTCAGAATATATAAACTATTTAAAACTGAAATTTTGCAAATTCATGGGACTTCTTCTTCTTCCTGCAGACATTCCACATGTTGCTCTCGACGGCTATCCTTTGCTCCGGGGTAAGCTCTTTCTTTGGCTTCAACACGGCACGACAGTGCCGACAGCTGGTCTGGCGGCAACTACGTTGGGTGCATCGGTCATGAAATTCTAGGGCAACCGCCTCGGTCGGGAGAGGGTGGGATGGAATGGTGTGCCATTAACGGACGGGTCAGAGGAGAACACCGCAGCCGTCTGTGACATGTCCGGCTGGATGCAAATACATCCAAATTTAGTTTAAAAATGGGTTCAAACGGGCATCGCTTTGTTTGCATCGCCGCGTTGGGCCGTGAAACTCACGCAGACGGGCGAATTGGGTCGGCACGTTGGATTGCCCTAATCCGATACTGAATTCTCCCGTTGCTTCCTTTGGAAATGGAGTTCATCTCGGTAGCTACATGGTCGCATTTCATTGAACCACTAGCACCTAGTTTAGCTAGTAGTATTATGCTCGTGTATGCCGATGATAGACCGTGGATTAAAACTAATAACAAAACGTTGGGACACACGAAAAGTATACTGTATACGACGCACTATTAGTTATCCCATTCCTCTGCATCTAGCATCTATAGCAATGAATCCCAAAAGAAAAGCAGAGATGGCTCGCGTGCGTCACCCCAATACCATGCATAAACCCTGTGGGATCGCCAACTAGCTCTCCTCCCCAACCGCTGGATCAAATCATTTGTTTTCCTGGACTCCACATGGCCTGCTCCGCTCGCATGGATCCCGTGCTTTTTCTCCAACGTCTCCGCTGGGGCAAGCTCCATCCCTCCGTCGACCGATCGCCGCGCCCTGGGGCCAGCACGCAACCGATGGAAACCTGTGACGAGCGTCGCGCCACCGAGGGTATTTTTTGCCTAATCTGGCCCTTTTGCCGAACTAATGACGTATCTGGCCGCTCCCGGGAACTAATTGCAAATCTGGCCCCCCGAGGTCGGCGCCAACGCAAATGGAGCCGAACTTGTGTAGTTCGGCGACGCGCCATTTCGCCGACCTACACAAGTTCGGCTCCATTTGCGTTGGCGCCGACCTCATGGGCCAGATTTGCAAATTTTGGTTGGCGCCGAACTGCACAAGTTCGGCTCCATTTGCGTTGGCGCCGACCTCAGGGGCCAGATTTGCAATTAGTTCCCGGAAACAGTCAGATACGTCATTAGTTCGGCAAAAGGGCCAGATTTGGCAAAAAATACCCACCGAGGCCGGCCAATCATGCACGCCTGGGATCACGCGAATATCACTCCTCTATGCTCCCTATCGTCGTCGTCGATCCTCTTCTTGCCACCGCTACAGTGCGCCGCACAGCGACTCACGCAGCACAACGTCGGGGGAACAGCGCGACGTGATCGACAGCGGATGCGTGCCCGCCCGATCGGTCCTCAGGTAAGCCGGCCGGTGAGGTGGGGGCCGCCGTCCGGCCGGTTGGGGGACGATCTGTCGGAGAGCGACGGTGTCGGGATTGCGCCGCTGGGGCGATCGAGCTTGCCTGGCCAGGGCGATTAGCGGCAGGAGACGGGTGATGGGTAGGTGGTGATTTGATTAATTAGCATAGCGACGCTGGTTTGCGACATGGAGAAGACACCATGATTAGGGTTGCTTAGTTGTGATCGGGCAGTTAAGTTATGGGCGTTAATCGCCTTGTCCCCTGCTCGCCCTCCATGCTTCGATAGCCAGATTGGTACGTTACACACACACTTTGCTAGTCGCAAAAAAAAAAAAAAAAACAGTTTGGTAGCCTGAGATTGACGGAAGTTTGTGGTGTTTCGACCATCATTGTGTCTTGGCCTCTTGGGCATGGACCAGAAACTTTTTCGCGGTTTCTCCATGCATGTTGGCGGTCGCCAACTTAACCAGGATAGATTTTGTCTCGCAGTGCTCGTACTGTGTTCAGTGGTGGAGCTAGGGAACCAGCAAATTGACCACGTCGAATTATGCATGGACCACGTCGAATTAAGGATGAGCATTTGTATATTTCATTGCATAATTAAGGGACATTTCCAAGTGAAGGATCACAAAGATCTTTGTGTGGTCACCATCGATGTACAGCCAGATTTCTACTCCCTCCGTTCTCAAATATAAGATGTTTTAGCTTTTGTCTAAATTCACATGCACAAAAGTGTATCTAGACATTAATATACATGTAGACAATATGTGTAACACCTAAAACATCTTACATTTAGGAACAGAGGGAGTACATGTTTCTCTCCCTTGTTTCGCTCCTGATTAAGCTCCACTATATATCAGCATAGCATTGGATGCTATCTATCCTTATGGGGAACTGTTCCAAGATCCAGCAGCAGGTACATGCATGCATAGTATCGGGCAAAAGCTCAGTGGGGTGATGCGTGCACAGTGCACAAGAGCAATGCATCCAGAAAAGGCTACGTGTTAGTTTGTTTGTAAACTGCTAACGTCTTTAGAAAACACAAAGATTGAAAAAGGGAGCGTTGCCAGTGATGGCCTTGTCCAGCAAAAGCTAGCAGGGGGCTGTTTTTCAAATGTATTTCTTGATCATGACTTCCTTTTTGTTAGAGTATACGTCTGTATACGCCATGCACCGTACATATCCTGTATAGGATCCTAGGCTATCCAACCGAACGCATGTAATCTTAGATTGATTCGGTTGTTGATCTGTTGTAATTCCTTGGTAGCCAAGGCATGTACTCTCTATATAATGGCAATACGAGATCGCCCAGATTGTGGCATTTCCTCAATCGTTTTCTTGGTATCAGAGCAACACCCAACCCTAAGCCCCACGATCCAATCTCAGCATGTCCACCTCCGCCGCCAACGCCAACGGCACCAGCGGCAGCCTTGCCGTCTCCACCATGCCGGCCCTCGCCTCTGCCTCCATGCCCGCGTCCTCCTCCTCTGCTGTGAACGTGGCCAGCGTTCGGACGCACGTCCCCGTCACCCTCGACTTGAAGCTCTCCAACTTCGCCAAGTGGAGGATGCTGATCCGCGTGCTCCTCGGCAAGTACGAGCTCCTGCACCACGTCAACACCGTCGCCGCCCCTGACGCACGCACTGCCGACTGGATCCGCGAGGACTACATCGTTCGGTCTTGGCTGTACGGGTCCATCTCCGACGAGATTCTTGACATCATCATGGCGGAAGATCAAACCGCACAGGAGGCGTGGACGCTCATCACCAATCTCTTCCTCGACAATCAGATGACGCGCGCGGTGTACCTGGAGGCTGAGTTCCGCGGGCTCGTGCAAGGGGACCTCACCGTCACCGCCTACTGCCACCGTCTCAAGGCCCTCTCCGACTCTCTTCGCGACGTCGGCACGCCCGTCTCCGACCAAACCCTCGTCCTCAACTGCCTCCGCGGCCTCAATCCGCGCTTCGCCGACATCACCACCATCGTCACCATGCAGAACCCTCTCCCGTCCTTCGCCCAAACCCGCTCCCTCCTCACGCTGCGGGAAACCCAGCTCGCCAACGCGGCTTAGGTTGGCAACCAGACCGCTCTGTACGGCGCCCACTCCAATGGCGCCGGAAACAACTCCGCTCCGTACCGCGGCGACGGCAACCGCAACGTGGCGGCGGGAACTACTACGGCAACACCGGCGGGAACCGCAACGGCGGCGGGAACTACTACGGCAAGAAGAAGAAGAACGGCGGCGGCGGCAACCCCAACTGGAACAACTGGAACGGCGGCGGCCGCTCCGGCCCCAACGGCGCTCCTCCTGGCGTCGGCCCCTGGGTGTGCTCCAACCCCTACATGGGCCATCCTCCGCCGTCGCGCCCCATCGGCGGCCCGTCGACGACCCAGGCCTTCTCGGAGCGAGGCCTGCTGCTCCGTCGCGTGCCTTCCCGTCCCTCGCGCCAGGACACGGCCAGGCGTTCGGCACCAACGCGCCCCCCGTCCCCGGCTACGGCGCTCCATCTTCCCCAGCATGGGACTGCACCGCGCTGATGGCGGCCCTCAACAACGCCGCCACCCCCGCCAACCCGCCACCCCGCGGTGAGTGGGTCATGGACTCGGGCGCCACAGCTCATATGGCCTCCGACCCCGGTATGCTCCAAACCACCTCTTCTTTTTCCTATCCTTCTTCCATCACCGTTGGAAACGGCTCTACTATGCCCATCTCTCACACTGGACATGCACCTTTTCATACTTCCGCACGCACCTCTCTCTTAATAATGTCTTGGTTGTTCCTAATCTTGTCAAAAATCTGATTTCTACCCGTCGCTTTACCACCGACAATTTATGCTCAATTGAATTTGATCCCTTTGGTTTTTCTATTAAGGACCTTCTCACCAAGGGCGTGATCATGCGGTGCAATAGTCGCGGCGACCTCTACATCGTCAGTCCACCGGCCGCCACCCACTCCAACCTCAGCCTTGTCGCCGCCTCCACCACCACAGAGCTTTGGCACCGCCGCCTAGGACATCCAGGACGTGACGCTTCGTTGCATCTTAATAAAATTTCGAGCATCTCTTGTAATAAAGCAGCCTCGCCAATTTGCCACGCTTGTCAGCTTGGCAAACACGTGCGCTTGCCTTTCGCTAGGTCTACGTCTAAAACTATTGCACCGTTTGAATTAATACATTGTGATCTCTGGACATCTCCTGTGTTGAGTATTTCTGGTTTTAAATATTTTCTCATCATTGTTGATGATTTCTCTCATTTTATGTGGACTTTTCCGCTCCGACAAAAATCAGATACCGCACTCACCATAATTAACTTTGTCGCATATGCTCGCACCCAATTCTCTCGCCCCCTCGTAGCATTGCAAGCCGACAACGGAACGGAGTTTCTCAACTCCACCGTGACAACTTTCTTAACCAGCCACGGCATTCGCCTCCGCCTCTCCTGCCCCTACACCTCCCCCCAGAACGGAAAAGCTGAGCGTGCCATCCGCACCGTTAATGACGTCACCCGCACACTCCTTTTTCAAGCACACATGCCTCCAGAATATTGGGCCGAGGCTCTGGCCACTGGCACATACCTAGTCAACATACGACCATCCCAACCAATTGGCTTTACTATCCCATACCAACGTCTACATAATTCCTTCCAGATTTCCATGCTTTACGTGTATTCGGATGTCTTTGTTATCCCAACCAGTCCGCAAACGCACAGCACAAACTTGCTCCACGCTCCACGGCTTGCGTATTCTTAGGCTATCCTAGCAACCACAAGGGCTACCGTTGCCTCGACCTCGATTCTCGTCGTGTCATCGTTTCGCGCCACGTCGTTTTTGACGAGACCGTTTTTCCCTTTGCACACACACCAGATCGGTCGCCCTACACCCCTGAGTCGCTCGACTTTCTTCTTGATCTCACCTCGACACACCTTCACGTCGATCAGCCACCACACCCGCAACCCGCTATGCATGATTCCCCACAACCCGGCACCCCACCAGCCTTTCCCGGCCCAACGTCTCCTGGTCCGGACTCTCCACACACGCCTGGGCCCGCTGGGCCGTTTTCCGGCCCATCCTCTCCCGCGACCTCCTCCGGCCCATCTTCTCCCGCATCCTCTTCCGGCCCATCTTCTGGGTCGAGTCCTGGCACTCCTGCCTCCGATACGATCTCCCCACCGGTCGTAGTCCACCGCCCACCATCTCCTTCCAATGCTCACGGCATGACCACTCGTGCCAAACGCGGGATCTTCCAGCCAATCGATCGGCTAAACCTTTCGGTTACCCACACATCTCCTTCCCCCATTCCCAAAACATACCGTGGTGCCCTCCATGACCCCCATTGGCGTCGCGCCATGCTCGACGAATATGAGGCTTTGATGACTAACAATACTTGGTCGCTTGTTCCTCGCCCCTCTCGTGCTAATATTGTTTCAGGCAAATGGATCTTCAAGCACAAGTTTCACTCGGATGGGAGCCTCGCTCGTTACAAGGCTCGGTGGGTGGTGCGCGGCTTCTCCCAACAGCCGGGCGTCGACTTTGACGAGACCTTCAGCCCCGTCGTCAAGCCCGCCACCATCCGCATCGTCTTGAGCATCGCCTTGTCGCGGTCCTGGTCGATCCACCAGCTCGACGTCAAGAACGCCTTCCTCCATGGCTCTCTTGACGAGGAGGTCTACTGCCAGCAGCCGCCTGGTTTCATCGACGCCCGCCACCCCGACCATGTATGTCGCCTTCACAAGTCGCTGTATGGGCTCAAGCAGGCCCCGCGGGCGTGGTACCAGCGCTTCGCCCTCTTCACACATCGACTCGGCTTTGTCGCCTCGCAGTCCGATGTGTCGCTCTTCGTCTATCGCCATGACGGCGAGCTCGCCTACATCCTGCTCTACGTCGACGACATCATCATCACTGCTTCGAGTGATCGGCTTCTTCACCGACTGACTCGGCTCCTGGCTTCCGAGTTCGCGATGACGGACCTTGGCGACCTCTCCTTCTTCCTCGGGATATCTGTCACGCGGACAGCATCTGGCATGGCACTGTCGCAGAAACAGTATGCTGTTGACCTCTGCAGCGCGCCGGCATGATCGACTGCAACCCCTGCTCCACCCCCATCGACACCAAGTGCAAGCTGTCCGCCGCCGATGGTGCTCTTCTCAAGGATCCCACAGAGTACAGGAGCTACGCCGGAGCTCTCCAGTACTTGACGCTCACGCGTCCTGACATCGCTCATGCCGTCCAACAGGCGTGCCTTCACATGCACGCGCCCCGCGAGCCTCACCTGAACTTGGTGAAACGGATCCTTCGCTACATCAAGGGGACCCTCGACTTCAGCATGCATCTCTCGAGCTCTTCACCCGCTACTCTCACCGCATATACCGACGCCGACTGGGCTGGCTGCCCGGATACGCGGCGGTCGACGTCCGGCTATTGTGTCTACCTCGGCGACAACCTGATCTCCTGGTCGTCCAAGCGTCAGACAACGGTCTCTCGTTCGAGTGCGGAGGCGGAGTACAGGGCCGTCGCTCATGTTGTGGCTGAATGTTGCTGGATCCGTCAGCTGCTCGGCGAGCTCCATCATCCCCTGTCGACTGCCACCGTCGTCTTCTGTGACAATGTTAGCTCTGTCTACATGGCCTCGAACCCGGTTCAGCATCGTCGCACCAAGCATATTGAGATCGACATTCACTTCGTTCGCGAAAAGGTCTCGCTTGGCCAAGTCCGAGTTCTTCACGTGCCCTCCTCTCGACAGTTCGCTGACATCATGACTAAGGGGCTCCCGACACAGCTGTTCAATGATTTCCGGTCCAGTTTGTGCATCTTTCCAGTCGACGCACGAACTGCGGGGGATGTTAGAGTATACGTCTGTATACGCCATGTACCGTACATATCCTGTATAGGATCCTAGGCTATCCAACCGAACGCATGTAATCTTAGATTGATTCGGTTGTTGATCTGTTGTAATTCCTTGGTAGCCAAGGCATGTACTCTCTATATAATGGCAATACGAGATCGCCCAGATTGTGGCGTTTCCTCAATCGTTTTCTCTTTTACTCTTTGTCTTTGCCCTTGAAAACGGGATTAGTGGGTAAGTGTGCCTACTTAAAACATTGCTAATCATCTACACAATCCTCGTGCTAGCACAAACGTTTGTCTCGACATACAAAATAGCCGAGGTTCTGAAAAGGTTCGCCGAGGTGGTTCGACAAGATCTTTGTTAAGGCAAGATCTTTTATTATTAAGGAGAGAAAAATTTCTAATAAAATACTCTTCCGTGGAAGAAAATATAACTGATAGTACTGCTTGCTGTTTGGATGCCCAACCTAATTCGTTGGCGGTACCAGCAACCTTGATTTGAAAAGCACGATAGTTCAATTGATTGGCTTCTTCCAACACACAACCCTTTATCAGACGGCACTCCCTCATAAATTGATTGATTATTAGGCCGAAGATTATGGAAAAAATCATTGTGCTGTGGGCAGCGGTCTCCGCCAATAGTCCTAACACTGTCCCCAATCTTAATCGTCGAGCATCTCCCCAACCAACGGGATGGAGGAGGCCAGTTGAAGAAGCGATCATTGCTCGCCCCTGTTTGGTATTTGGATGTCTAGCTCATCAACAGCATACGTACTGCTGCAAGCTCTGATGTCCCACCGAAAAGATGACGAACGAGTTGTTCGCAACTAATATACGGGAACGGGAGATCATCTATAGATACTCCTTTAATGCAAACGGACGAAGAGCTTAAACTGTACTAAGTCCATCTCAAAATATAAAACATTTTGATAGACTATTTTAAGCCTACCAAAATGTAATATATCTTGGAAGAGGGCGTTCTTCCCTTGAGTCGGTGACATCCGATGCACCCAAACTTGTGGTGCAAAGTTGAAATTTTTTGCTCGAGTTGTGGTTTAAAACTTGGATCTAAAACATGGGTGAGTTCCACTTTTTACCCCCTACATGACATGCGTGTTCTCTGACATAAATTACCCGATTTAAACAAAATGTATTTCGTCGGTTGGGCTATGTGTGAGGTGATAATCAAAATTAGAAGATACGATGAGGAGGATGAGAAATACAACAGATGGAGAATAGAAGGTTGGACATGATCATCATCATCGTTGACATCCTCCGAGCTTTACAGATTTTTGGCGCCACATTGACCTAACAAGCCGGTCCTATCTAATAGAACATACAAATGCTAAAATTTGTTAGGACTAGCTATATAATTCAAACTTCGATAAACAACGAGATAGAGCACATGCACCTCTATTAGTCACAAATTTTGCAGGTAGGAGGAGCCAACAACAAACGAAAGGCCGCGTGCACAAAAAACATAGTCATAATTTTCTTCCAAATATATAAGATTGATTTTTTTACTTTGATTTTTCTTTAAAATAAATTGTTTGTTCTTATTTCTTCTCCGAAGTGAATAAACTTTAGTTATTTTATTTATTTTGTTTTATTGTGTATTTTCTTAAAGTACAAAAAATGTGCATTGGGTTAATTATTTGAATGACTATGTTATTGTGAAAACTATGTTTATTTCACAAATGATGTGATAAATAAGTGAAAAATATAATAGAACGTTTTAAATCAAGAATTTTGTCCTTGTATCAGTTGAATATCTTTACAAATTATAGATGCCGACATCAAATATTTTATTTTCAGAAAAAACACTTATGTTATATTGTGAGTTTTTTATCAAGATTTGTTTTCACCTAGTGCTCACTTACAACCTCATGTAGTTCAAACTATAGGCATCTATGAAATATGAGTGGGTGACTTATTAGGATTGATACTATTGATAATACATGGAAAATACATGTTATCTCTATCAAGATGATTATAATTCATACTCACTACTAAGATCTCGCAACCGACTCTGGCCAAACCCTAAATCATTAGCAAGTGTGGCTTCAGCGTGAGCATTATGTGTATATTAGTGTATGATATAAAACTTAACAACTAAAGATTTTACTAAATCACCGACGGAACCTATATAAAATAAGTCAAAATATATATTGCAATATTTTACCAATCATTTTTAAAAAATTAAGTATTCAACATGTATCTAGTGTGAACTTTGTAACTTGGTTATCCATGAATTTATATGCTTTACATTGAACGGTATTTTTGCAACTTTCATATACTCATCCCTAAACATTCTGGACCAACCACTGGATCTTGAGCCAGTTTCTCTTTTGAACCCTACCATGTGATAGTTTAATTGGGTTCTACATGAATTATTGTACTCCGTAGTCCATATGTGCCATCTGTATATCTTACCATTTGAATGTTCTTAAATAAATCGAATGTACTTATAGAGGTGGCGCATAAGAGCCATATAGTCTAGAGTTCTAGACTGTATGTATACTATATGCCACGTACGTGTGAAGGAGTACAGTCTAGATTGTGTGAAGGAGGATAGTCTAGATAATCGGTTGAAGATTAAAATCACGCTAGTCTTGTTTGTGCTCCACACAAACAATTTGACTGCAACCGCACACATGATATAATTTCTAATCTGTCAAACAAATACTACTGTAGTTGTCAGTAAAACCCCATATCCAATCCTTCTACTCCATGTGTTTCACTCAGCAAGTTCTGCGTACGGCACTAGGCACTACGTACTCCAATGAGAATTATCTAATGCCTGGTTAAATTATGTAGTACCCATGGCCAATTCCTCAACTCCATGTGTCGCATGCACTCAACATGTTCTGCATACGTAATCTGGCTTGCGAGAATCCAGTACTCCTCCAAACACGTACAGGTGCCACTAAAATACTCTGGTAGTCTTAGCACCGAGGCGACCAATCAGCAGGCAACAGATGGCTCTAAACCCAGCCACAAAGCTCCACCTTTCTTGAGCAGTGAAAGCGGCGAATGACCGACGACACCTCGAATGCTACCAAAAGAAGAAATTGTCCGGTGCTGGCTAGCCACTAGCTAAGCTATCTACCTCGTCACCATTCACCGTAGCTAGCTAGCACACTTGATCGCGACTAGCTTAGTCGAGTTACTTTAATCAATCCCTGATCGATGATGTTAACAGCAGCAGCATCGTTTTGTTAATCGGCGTTGCTTCCGTTGATTAAAGCGGGCATGCAGTGTCTAATCCCTGATGATGTTAACAGCAGCGGCATCGTTTTGTTAATCACGTTGCTTCCGTTGATTAACCGGGCTTAGCTAGTTAACTAATATAGTACCTGATGTTAACAGCAGCAGCAGCATCCTTTTGTTAATCGCGTTGCTTCCGTTGATTAAACCGGGCAGAGTCACCGTTGTCGTTAGCGCTTACAGAAGTGGAATGCTGCGATCGAGTGCGGATTACAGTAGATTTTTGCCGACCCATAGTACGCTAGAGGCGCTCCTGCTTGCGGCGTAGTAGAGACTAGCCTACCCAAAGCTTCGCCTCCTGCCGCGTGTCGAAACCACCGGGCCCGCGACGCGATCGTAGAGCTGTGCGTGGATATTAATGAAGAATCGCGCGTCTAGATCGAGCGGGTAACGCGTCTACGTTCAGTGCGTAGTAAATCGCATTTATCCTTCATCACAAGCTAGATAAACTTGAATAGTAGTACTATACTACAGTTAATAGTTAGTGTGATGGATCAAGTTAATCTGCTAAATGTGGCGTGTACAAACTCGCCCCATGTTTCTCTGAACTTGATGATCTTGCGCCAATTAATAGAACAAAAACATTGTACTACTGATAGACAAACCCTAGTAGATTTTTTTTTATCTGTGGACCATCATCGATTCCCAAGTTCTCGCGAGTAACGTGCAGCCATTGTTATTGATTTTATTCTATGCTACTCCAAACAATGGTGATATATATATAGTACTGTATTATGATTAATCAAGGAGGAACAGGTCGTTAAGCAGCAGCCCATGTCACCCCCGTCCCTACGCACGTCAGAGCAACATGCTTTTGCCTTCTAGTCTGCTGCAGGTGGAGAGTCTCTCAGTCCGGCTCCGGCCCACCACGGAGCGAGAGAGACTTGCATATAAGTACCGCCCACCACACACTCCATTCTCAGCACCAAGAAACCTAGCTGAATCACCCAGCTACCCAAGCAACCACCTGTCCGCTCGATCTCCAACTCCTCTCGATCCATTGAGCATAGAGTACATGGCCAAGGTTCACCCTAACATGGTGCCCGCGCCGGGCGCCGTCGTCAGCTCCATCGGCGAGCGGGCGGATCAGTCGGAGGCGCCGACGACGCTCACGGTGTGGCGCAAGTCGCTGCTGTTCGACTGCAAGGGGTTCACGGTGTTCGACGCCAAGGGCAACCTGGCGTACCGCGTGGACAGCTACGCGTCCGAGAACGGCGACGAGGTGGTGCTAATGGACGCGGCCGGCCGCCCCGCCTTCACCGTCCGCCGCAAGCGGTTCAGCTCCGCCAGGGCGAGCAGTGGCTCGTGTTCGCCGGAGAGGAGACGCGGCGGCCCGTGTACGCCGTCCGGCGGAGCGGGCGTGGCAAGACGCTGGCGCACGTGACGGCGTGCGGCGCCGGATCAGGGGCGCCGCCGTACGTGGTGGAGGGGTCGTACGCGCGGCGGTGCTGCGTGGTGTACGAGGCCGAGAGCAGGCGCGCTGTGGCGGAGGTGAGGCCCAAGGAGGTGGTCGGCACGGACGTGTTCCGGCTGGTGGTGCAGCAGCCCGGCGTCCTTGGCGTGTCGCTCGCCATGGCCCTCGTGGTGGCGCTCGAGCAGATGTTCGCCAGGCCGTCCCTCCTCCGGAGCTGGTCCTCCTCGTCGATCATTTGATACTCCGGAGTAGTACATGTGAATTTTTTAGTCGAGCTAGCTTTTTTTTGCCCCTTGCGTTTGGGGTTGGGCTGGGTTACGAACTGTGACGGTGAAAATCCATAGACCGATCGATGTGTGTGGACGTGAGAGCAGACTCTGCTAGCTCTGTGATGCCCCCGATTCCTTCGCGTACACCGAGGTTTTTTAATGTGTGTTGATTCGAGAGCAAATCGAGAATTTTGTAAGGACGGATGGAAGTGTAAATACCCCAAGAAGGAATGAGAAAAAATATACTAGCTACTTGTATAATACCAGCCAATTCTTTTGTATACGGTTCTGAGTGAGCTTATCGGCTTGGAGATAACATCTTGTCTTCTACAGAGTGCCATCACAGTCTCCTCGCACAAATACGTATGTTTCGTGGTTTACGAGTTCTTGGTATCTTCAACCGGAGAGCAAAAGCATCGACCAGATCAGCAGAGGGATCCGGAGAGAGACATCGTTTCTCGTCTTCTCCTCTGCTTTCTGCGCTGGATGGAAACATGGAAATCATATTTTGGAAACATTTTTGGTGTGGACTGGCAGGACCATGACTCGTCGTTTGGCACCTTGCTAGGTAGCCCGGGGACCATTGCCGTCCTGGAGAAGAGACGTGCACACCTGGGATCGGGATGAAAATTCAGTTATAGGAGCGAGAGAAAGGCTGGTGCTCAGACACTTTCTGGGCAATCTGGCTTGTCAGTCCAGCTGGTGATGCTACGTGTTGCGATCGACTCTGAATTAATGGGAGATAGATAGGCAGATGATATGGGCAGCTTGAAAAGCCGAATTATTTTGCCTTCTTCTGCCCGGTGTAAAGGCATCTCTCAAAGATTCTGGATGATCCCGTCCCAAGTTTCGTTTCAACAAAACTGATTTACCAGTTCGCAAAGTCAGCGGGCAGAACAGATACCGCATATTTGTACCGAAAATTCAAACAAACTAGTTCGCGCGAGATTTTATCGCAAGTGCATCACACGGAGCTTTATACATGGAGATAGCACTAAAAAACAATCCGGTGTTCTTCTTCTTCACCGACAGATCTATTTGAAGCCGAGGTACTTCGTGGTCGCCATCCTACGCAGCGCCCACGCGAGATCGTGCTACTCCACCGCGACTTCGAGGCGGGCCGCCACACCTTCCTCCACCGTGGTTGTAGAGGCCTTAGTGTCGTCGACGTCGTCGGCACGCTTGAAGGCCGACATCACGTGCTCGACGAGCACGTCCTAGGTGCACGACCCGGTTCGCCCGCCGCAGACGGAGACCACCACGAGCTCCTCCAGCTCCTCGTCTGGCATCTGTATCAGCACCGCGCTTGCGCTACCCGCCTCAGCGTCGTGCGAGGATGGACAGTGGCGCAGCGGGCTCATTGTGGCAGCTCGTAGGATGAGCTTGGCCCACCTGCACCCTCGAAGGCGATTGCGCTTGGTTGCTCCCTCCGAGCGGCGACGACGCTCCTCCTCCTCACCCGGAGACCCACGGCCTATGTCGCGCCCGCCACTTCCACGCATGGCGGAGCCCGCCATCGATCTACTATACCGGCGGTGGAATCTGGTTCGAAACGGGAGTAATTGCTCGCCGGAGCAAACTAAACCTAGCGGCGGAGTGGGAGAAATCGTGGCGGAGTTATCCGGGGGTCAAACCCTAAATGACCCCCCGGTACCGTTGATATACTACGGGACGTGCCATCCGAAGGCCCGAATAAAATTATGTTGGCCGGGTCGATATGCGGTACTTGTTCGGCCTGTGAAACCGACCTACATATTGACCGGAATTTTCAGGGGGGCGAAGGTTTAACAGGGATCTGATAGAGATAAGCTAAGGAGGTGTTGCCTCATGCTGGCTTACCGAACTTTGCATGACTGTTGACAAGTCGGGCACATGTCGTGTTTCATACATTCCATGGCTTGTTTTTCTTAGCGAAACTGGACTACTTTAATTATCACACGTAATAATGTTCAGGGTACCAGACGTGCCGATCAACTTCAGAGATAGTGGCCGTCTTAACTAAACTATGAGCATCAAAATGAAAACTACACAGCTCATGCAAGAAATATAGATTGCTGTAACAGGGTTCTTTCAGGACCGGCCGTACCCACAGTGTTCAGATCTTTCAGGTTATTCAGGCAGGGCATGCAAGCGACCACTTTCGACCATGATGCTCCTTTGCTGAAGATCACAAGCATGTGAAAGAGCTACACTGCAGGCGAGTGATTCAAGCCACAGCAGGTCAGCCAATCAAGAACAGCAACCGAAGCTCCAAGAAACATTCCCATCCGATGCTGGCGAATAGCATGCCAGTCAGGGGCGGAGCTAGACTAATTCATGGGTATGCACCGCATACCCAATATTTTTTGCAAACTAATTTCAGTGTATATGCTTCTGTATACATGCATATACATGATAGGATCTTTTTCTACGTGTTAGACTTGGAAAAAATCGTGAAAACGCGCCGTCCAGAGACCTCCCGCGGCCAGGCTTGCTTATATGGGCCGAACTGCACGTTTGCGCTTTGCACCGGCCTAGTTGGGCTGCCACAGGTCGGACTTTCCTCGTGCCCGAGCCCTTGAGAGAGAGAGCAGGGACGCATCGATTCCAGCTTGAAAAAAACGGACGCATTGATCGATCCCAATTTTTGAATCCCAATTCCGAACCGTCCTCCTCATCATCTCGATCTTTGGTCGTCAAGCGCCGGCACCCTCGTGCGTTCGTGCCGCCGCCAGGCCCCGTCGGTGCTCACGCCTCTGGCACGCTCCCGGCCGCCGGCGTGCACCTGCCCCTGTCTTGCCCGGCGCACCGCACGTCCGTCCGCCGAGCTCCGGCCAGCAGTGAAGCTACTGTGGGCTGTGGCAGACTAGTAGCAGCAGCCAACGACGAAGCACTCACCGTGAGTGTTTAAAATTTAATTATGTTTTTTGAGTTTCTCCAGTTGAGATTGCAGTACTATAATTCTTTACTAGTCATTTTTGATTTGTAGCTCTAGAATGAAAACATTTAGAACCATGAAAAGTTTTTCTTTGGAACAATTGTGGGATACAATGTGTAGTTGTTTGGTACAAATGTGGGATAGAGGTTAAAAAACCCGAAGACCTTAGCGCTAACACCGATCGAGGTTGAAAACCAAGTTCAACACCGATATTTTGTGCCAATTTTTTGAGTGACTTCGCCTACCCGATATGAAAATCCTAGCTCTGCCATTGCTGCCGGTGCTTTTTAGATGGTGTACGCAACACCTTCATCGACGTCGAGCTTTGCCAAGCCATCTAGCCAGATAATCCGCCGACCATGGCCTTATTTGTTTCTTCGCTGGTGCATTAACCACCATCTCCGGTAAAGACAACAAATCCGACAGGAAGTGATTGATAAAAGAGAGGGTTGAAAGGGGCTTTAAAATTTAGGATCAAGTACTCCTCACCCGACATCAAGTGCTCCTTTAGCTAAAAGAACCAAAGATCGGGGTCCTCTGGCTGTTCCATTATCATCAAATGTCAATTGCTCATGCAGCAGCAGAGCCTAGACACAATCGAGCAAAGATTAATGTCCACTGCAACCTTGACAAGTCGAGTCTTGGACAGTGTTGGGTGGCGAAAAAGACAGTGTAGCATTCAGCCTTTCCCCAGAAGAAGCCCAACTACGTGCAGACTAATGGCGGCTCTTGCATTACGTCATACTCATATACTATTCGGCAGGCCAGCGGGCAACAAACTATTTACGGCCCAACTAACATTTTGTACTTCTGCCCAGGAAAGGCTAGAAACTCTGGACCCAGTCCTGGGCCCGAAGAAGTAGATCTGATGCGCCTGCGGAGTGGCCCAGTCCACAAAGTGAAGATAACGTCGTTTTGTTTTTTTTGAAACCAAGAACGACGTCGTTAGACGCTAGTACTGGCCCTTGTTCTGTTCTGTTCGTGACAAGTGACACGGTAGAAAGCGACCGGGTCCAACCTTTGGCGATACGACGGGACGCTCCTGTTTTTCCTTTCCGGGCTCAGGTCGCCGGGGCCGCAAGAGCGACCGGCTGTTTGTTCGGCGGTGACCAATCCTTGCGAGCGAGCACGACGCGAGTCCTCTTCATTGACCGTTGTCGGCCGGCCAAGTCCGGCTGCCTAAATTCCATCGTCCATGGCCAGCCGCGCTCCTTTTCGGCCCGCTTTAGCTTGTCGTTCAGCCCTATGGGCGGATGGGCTAAAAAATGACAAAACTGACCGTGAGATTAAACCTGAACACAAAATAATCTATTTTGAAATAATTTCGAATCTGACATTTTTTTGGTAGGGTCAAACGCTCCTTCGCTACCTGAACTGGACCGTTAATCCGTTATACCCCGATCAATATGGCAACACGTCATCGCGAAAATCACAAATCAAAAGAGCGTAGCGTCCTTGTCCGGGACGCTACTCTAAAACATGTAATTTCAAACCCTATAATTTTTTATCTACAAATTTAAATGACATGACTTTTTTATTGTGGGTCTCAACTTAAATTATCTTTTCAATGGCACCAATCGCATGATGGTTAGACTAGTAGATAATATTTAGTAAATTATTTGCTTATGTTGATTTATTTTTGAATGTTTAGACGATTTCAGACACATGGTTATGAACGGAAATTTTCTCCAAACTCTAGAACAAGAGGTTACCTTGAAGAGCCAAACAAGCACCCATTTGGAGGATGCTTGAACCATATTTTCAACTATGAGTTTTTACAAGCAATTTACAAGGTGTGTGGTACCTTTTAAAATTAATTCAATCAAGCAATTTTTGTACTATGGTAGATGATGGTAATACTTTGTTAGTTTAAATAAATGTTATACAAAATGCCGGGACACATATGTTGACAAGGGATGTTTCTAAAAATAGTGTTAATGAGAATTATGGTGATGACATACGAGTTTATCAAAAAACAAGCCTTCGAGAATTTTACTAAACACACAACCATCGTACCATGGATCTCAAGGTTTCTAAAAATATCTATTATATTTCATAATTTCATTTTAATTAGTGCATCTATGCATGGCAACTAGACCAGAGTATGTACACGATCTTCTACCATACGGTAGCTAACAAAATATTATCCCAAGGACTAAGCTAACAAAGTATCACCATCACCAACCATAGATAAAAATGTGCTTGATCAATAATAGGCATCAATTAATTTTGAACACACAACATGTGAATTATTTTTGAAAACTCAGAGTTGAAAATATGAGGAGCATAGTCAAAATAAGTGTTTGTTTGGCTCTTCAACGTAAGAGCATCTCCACCGGCACGTCCAACTCGGCTCCCAATAGGCGTTTTGGGCGCGCCGGCACGAAACCGTCCCCAGCGGCGCGCCCAATAGAGAAAATGTTGCCGGCACGTCCCAATAGAGCGTCCGGCAACCCGCTTCGCGCCCAGGTTCTAGGGACGCAAGCGGGCGTGCCGGCAACCGCGGCAACGCGCGACTCGTCCAAACCTGACGGGTGGGGGCGACGCGTCAGTGACCCAACGGTCGGGGGGCGGATTTATTGTGGCTGATACGCCCGTTTTAATGACGCAGCGGTTCCCCTGGCGGGTGCAGACGACGCGACGCGTCGAGCGCAGCACTAGAAGGTCAGGCGGTGGCGCGCACGTGTCGTCGGAGTCAATGCGCGTGGCAGACGTACCGGTGGTGGTGTTAATGCGGCCATCGGCCTCCTCCGCTCCCCGCCGGCTTTAAAACGGCGCCCGGCGCACCTCTCCTCTCCACACAACACCACCTCGCCTCTCCCACAGAAATCCTAGCCACCATGCCAGGAAGCCGCAAGCCGCGACCGGAGCAGAGCGTCGAGGAGGTTCTCCGCCACAGCAGACGGCCGCGGAACGTCGTGCTCGGCGCGAGCGAGCCAACGCCGCCACCGCCACCGCCGCGGCCATGACACCCGAGCGCCGCCACAAGTACCTCCAGCAGCAACGTCTTCTCCAAGAGGACCGGATGATGAACCAGTCGTTCGCCTCGCGAGATGCGTCGTGAGGAGGAGGAGTGGAACGCGTCCCTGACGAGCAGCCTCGCAGCGCAGCTCGAGGCGGACCTCTTCAAGCCGCACGACCGCCCCGAGCAGTGCAGCTCGTCTCGAGCACCACCACCAGGCGCGGCCAGCTCTTCCCGCGCCGTGCGTCCTGCGACGACGCTGTCGGAGGAGGAGGTGGAGGTCTACCGCCGGCACAACATACCTGTGCCAGACGGCTTTGAGCTCCCACCGGGGTGGGTGCTCAACGTCGTCAAGGTGCCGGTGGCGCCGGCGCTGAGCGGCAGGCCCCGCCTCGAGTACATCCAGCGGCAGTGGAGGGACCTACCGTTTGAGCAGCGCGCGGAACCGTTCTACTCGATCTCGGCGCCATACTGGGACGCCGTGATCGACGCGGCGCGCCTGCACGAGGCGCGCCGCGGCTCCTTCTTCTTACCCATAGGCATGCACGAGCCACCGTCGGAGTGGTTCCACTCCGATGAACAGCACGAGCGCGTGTCGTCCGACCCGAGATACCCGACCTCCCCTTGCCGGCGCCGGCACCAACGGCACCGGCACCGACACCGGGGCATGCCCCGGCACCCGCAGAGGATGAGGACAGCAGCGACGTCGACTGGGGTGAGCCGGAGTGGGAGGGAATGCAGGCGGCCATTGAGGCCTCCCTCCGCCGCCGCTAGATCAAACCCCACTACGCTCGGCGACGGCGGCGGCACGGAGACGTCCTCAAGGCCGGAGCCGCCGAGGGTGAAACCGGAAGCCTCAGGGACGGCGGCGTAGATGAAACTTCCTCCTCGGCGGCCGGAGATCATCGAGGCATGCAAGACATGCCTCGACGCTGCCGTGTAGCTGGTTTCATCGTCGCCGGGACTAGCTTCCTTCTCTAGCGTCCGCTGGCAGAGCCGCTAGATTTAGGGTCTAGGGTTTAGTTTAAATTTAGTTAAATTCCGTTTAAGTTTGTTAATTTCCGTTTGTCAAATTTCGTTTAAGTTTATTAAACGTCCTTCAAATTCAATGAAATATCGCCGGTTCGTTCATATTCGAGTCTCCTTTTTTTGTTTGGAAAAACCTATTGGGAGCGACTGGTGGGGCGCGCCGCTCCCAATAGGCGGCAACGCGTGCCGGCGCGCCCAACATCGCCTGTCCGGCAACTTTGCCGGACGCTGTATTGGGCGCGCCGGTGGAGATGCTCTAACCCTCTTGTTTTACATTTTGGGCAAAATCTTGGTTCACAACCATGTGTATGAAATCGTCTAAACATTAAAAATAAACCAGCATAGGGAAATAATTCACGAAATATTATCTACTGGTCTAACCATCATGAGGTTGATGGCATTGAAATGATAATATAATTTGTGAACCGTAGAAAAAAGAACAGAAACTACATGTCATTTGAATATGTAAATCAATAGTTACAAGGGTTTGAAATTATATGTTTTACATGGTAGACAAGGGCGCTAAGGGTAGTGTCCCAGTACGAGACACTACCATGTAGAGTTTAGCGAGCCGGACAGGCTCTACAGAAAAGTTTGATTCAAAATTATATTCAAAATTGTTTTATTTTATGCGAAGTTTCGTCTGGGTTAGTTTTGTTTGTTTTTCAGGCGGGTAGGCGAGCAGACATAAACTTGTTCTACAATACTGGAAAGATTGCAGGCAACTCAACCGTGCATTTTTAAGCGGGCCTGAAACAGGTGTTTGGCTAGCAAGAAACCGGTATATTATTCCCCACCCCTGGAAAAACTAATAAAAGATGATGAAGAAGAAAAGCCGGAATTGGGATTTGCAATTTGAAAACGGCATCTGAAAAGAATATCCAAGCGAAGAGCCTCACGGCAGAGTTTTCTTGAAAAGAAAGGCCTTTGCCTCAAGCATGCGATCTGACGTCGAGAGCAAGACTCGATACGCACGTGACGGCCACACGTCTCCGCGACAGCCGCCCCCATCTGGACCGTCCATTACCATGTGCCGTGATATAAAACTAACGGATCTGGTCGTTCGCGTCCACCAAATCACCGGTAACAGTCGCCTCAGCCGTCGGATGGCTCAAGTCTTGCCCCGCGACGCTGATCGAGCCGTCCAAATTGATACGGCCAGATTGGCACCCGTGGCCTGCCCTTATTAATACTCCACGACCGGCCCGCCCTCTGGCCAGATTATCCTCCTCCTCGACCACTCCGCTCTCCGCAGAAGTTCTTCTTGTTCCGCAAACCACAAAGGCGAAAAGGCAAAAAGGGTAAGAACTCCGATCTCATCGATGCCTCCCCCTTGAGCACGCTCGATCCTTCGTCAATTTGATGCTTGGTCTGTCTACTGTCCATCGCCAGATCCGATCCTCCTGCTTCGTCAAATCTGAACATTAGAAGAAATTAATTAGCTAGCCAGAGTCGTGTCCGTCTTCCTCTCCTCCTCTACAGTAAATCGAGGCGAAAAGAGGGCGAGGCGTCGGTGTTCCCCTTCCTCCGCCGGCGTGGGCGCGGATCCTGCCCTTCTCCCGTCGCTCCGGCGGCGGGTGAAGGGTGGGATCCGTTCCCCATGCCTGGCTTGTAGATAGGGTAGCTGTAGTTCCTGCCGGCGTCGGTTTGAGGAAGGTTTCGGCGCCGACGAGGAATAAGTCCGTCGCCCTTCTTCCTCCTCGGCGCTGGCTTCGTCGGCGCTGGGTTCTGGGCGACGTGGTTCATGGTTCCCTCGACGGCGAAGCTGGGAGGGTTTCGGCGCCGATAGGGAGAAGCTCGTCCGGCTCCCTTCCTCTTCCCTGCCGGAGACGGCGGGTGGGGGCCGTTTTGGTCTCGCCGGAGCTCGGTTCCGGCGATTTTGGTTCTCCACGGTCTTCTGACTGGTGGAGATTTGTCTTCCCCGGGCAGTTGGCAGGACGACGCCGCCGTCGGCCCATGGTGGGGTCCCTGTTCTTCCATCCGGGCGTCGTCGTTGCGCCGTCCCCTCCAGCGGCTGCCTCGAGGATGGAAGATGTTGTGTAGGAGGTGCGCTGGAGCTGGATGTCAAGTCTGCGGTGGCTCTCGGTCCGGCGTGCAGCAAAGATGGAGAGGATGGTGGGAGTTGTTTCCGGCGCGGCTGGGCTGCTGGCGGTTGTCGGAGCTGGAGCTGGAGGAGTGGTGGCCTGGCTGTGCCCGTTCAAAGTTTGATGATCCCGTTGCTTGCGATGGGTGGATTTTGCAGCTTTCAACTTTGTTTGCAGGTCTTCTCTTCTTCAGGTTTGGAGGTGGTTGTCGTGGTGGATTTGCTGTGCTTTCCCGAGTTCTGCTTCTGGCTTGGTTTCTGGTTTCTGAGTTTGTAGCGTGCGTGTGTTCTTGCTTGTATCTTGATCCTTGATTGAATACACGTTTGCTTTTCTATACTATTATTAAAAGAGCAAACATGTGTTGTGCTATGTTGATACATTAAATCTATACCGTTCAACTTGATCAACGATCTAGATCACTCCATACCCTTTCAGCTTCATGATATTACAGAAATTGCCACCGATAAAATAAACGATTCGTTAATCTAAATATCCACCGTGCGAATCTGCCGCTGCCGCAACCCTAAATCGTGCGAGTCCGCCCGCCGCTGCGCGAGTTCGCCACGTGAACCCTTCCCCGCTGCGCACCCGGTGTCACCACGCGAGCTAGAGATCGACGTCTTCCCTGCGGCTGGACGCCAGCTCGATGACAGAGATTAAAGGTTTGTATTCAGAATTTTTTCTACTCCAATCCGTCTGGCGCAAGCCCCGCATGCAGCCTGTACTCTGTCCTCTGGCACACCCACCGGTTCTTTCCCGCATGCAGCCTGCAATCCCCGCATGCTGCTGCCATCTTTCCTGCTCGTGCGCGTTAGCTGCAGCTAGCGTTCCTGCTGCCTCTTCTATTTATCTCTCACGCGCAGTTGTTGGTGTCCCGCTCTCACGATCTCCTCCTGCTGTAGTTGCTCTATCTCTTCCTTATTTATTTACTTTTTGAAAAACCGTATCTGAATATTGGTTTGCTTCCAAACTACACTATTATATATCTCTATCATTATTGTGTACAGCGTTATCATCCATTAACTTCAGATGATTGTTTCGTTTTTCTTAATCGTGTGCAGGTTATTTTACCCCATGTGGATGAATCTAAATTTTAGTACAGATGGTCAGATTTAAGAATAAGATTTGAAGGATCTCAATACATAATTAGGAGGCAGCATGACCATCCAGCTTCCAAATTATTGTTTCTGTAGGCTGGGCACGAAATTTATTCCGAGAGGTGACAATTAGTTACTTACACCTCGATTTATTCTGTTTGAACATCGTCCGCTTTTGTGGGACAGTCACCCATATTATATTAGGGATAGTTAGCTTTTACCGCTCGGATTAGTTGCTTCATCGTTGACTTGCAGGTTTTTTGTTGGTTAGATGCGACATAGAGATGCAGATTTATTATCTTCTGTTACGACGTATGACCATGGTATCTTACCCATGTTTATCTACCATACATTCTTGACATTGTCTGTTAGGTTTGTTATGGGCTAACATAGCTCCTACGAAAGATTTAAGTGAACTATGAAAAAACAACATTAGTTCTGTACGATGAAGTCAAGTAGTCAACTTGATACTTTTTTCTTCATACATAGGCGAACAACACAATGTATTGCTATAGGATTCCTAAAAAACTGTTGGGCGAAAGATCAAGCGCAAGTGACTTTCTGACTGTATGATAAAATGGGGTGCAATATAAAATTTAGAGACGATGTAAGAGTGTAAAAGAAGTAATCCATGTCGTTGTTGGTCTGGTCTTTCCTACTTACAAATTGTCCCTTGAATCGAGAAGACGTGCGTTGCACGTACATCGCAACTAGTCTAAAAAAAAATCTGAACATTAGAAGGAGAAAATTACAGTCTGTGCATGTCGTTTGATTATTAGTTCTAGTGCTTCGGTACGGCTTATAATCTATCTTATCGGCGCTGTAATTCGAGCTATTTGACTGCTGTTGATTGGGATTGCACGCCCCGATCTAGTGATTACATGCTGCCACTCCCTAGCGCAGATCTGTTTGCTCCCGTGGATTTGCTTGCTGATTTCGGTTGTGATTTTGTAGGCGATGGCGACCTCATGGACGCTGCCCGACCACCCCACGCTCCCCAAGGGGAAGACGGTGGCCGTCATCGTGCTCGACGGGTGGGGCGAGGCCAGCGCTGACCAGTACAACTGCATCCACCGCGCCGAGACGCCCGTCATGGATTCGCTCAAGAATGTATGTACCCTTGGCACATGTGTGTTGCCTTTCATGCTGTGTTGCAATTATGCAGTCGTTTACCTTGTTTAATGCGTGATTGTGGTGGACTGCGTCCTTCGTTGGTCCAGAGTATGGGAGTAAAGCTTCCATTATGATAAAACCCATCTGGTTTAATGTGACTGCAACACATATTTCCACCCACCCTAGATTAGTGCTCTAGTTTACTAAGTATGTCGATGAATCAGATGTGACTGTTGGCCTACAACAAAAAATTGTGCAATAGTTGCTGGCATTCATGTAATTGATGGGTCTCACTAAAATGTTTCATAATTAGTTTTAACATTACTATTTCATATGCTGCATTAACCTCTGTCTGTTCGGATGCAGTTTTGGCAATACTTAGATGTGCTCCTTTTTTTTTGCCTACATAGTTTCGTTTTGAGATGTGCAATTTCTAACTCTTTTTTTTTTGTTAAACCAACAGGGTGCTCCTGAGAAGTGGACACTAGTGAAGGCTCATGGAACTGCCGTTGGTCTCCCTAGTGATGACGACATGGGCAACAGTGAAGTTGGCCACAATGCTCTTGGCGCTGGTCGGATTTTCGCTCAGGGGTATGCTGGCATTTTTGTCTTGGAAATATATTCGCAGCTGTCAGCAGAGCACCTTCTCTTGCATGTTTAAATCCAATAGTGAATAGGGGCACCTGACTATAACCATAATCTTGATTGGATAGTATCTGTGTAGTCTTCTAGCTTGCATCGTCATTTATATTTTTGGTAACTCCTAGCTCGAACCAATGTCTTGTGGATGCTGATTTGTGCTTGCTTTGGTTAAGCTCCATAAATACTTTCCTGTTGAACTGTTTGAGTATTTAACATAACCATGGGCTAGAAAGTCTATGTACTTCATTTTTTTTTGCCTTTGTTTCACTTATGATTCTTTCACATTTACATTTTCTGTATGATACAACAATTCGCTCTCTCAGATTGTTTTCATCGGAGCTAATGAATAATATACTTAATTTCTACAGCGCAAAGCTAGTTGATGCTGCTCTTGCATCTGGAAAGATTTGGGAAGACGAGGGGTTCAATTACATCAAAGAATCTTTTGCTGAAGGTACTCTTCATCTTATTGGTCTGTTGAGTGATGGAGGAGTCCACTCCCGGCTAGACCAAGTGCAGGTTTGTTAAGCAATTTTTGGTTTATCTTGCTATGGATAAGTAATGAATTTTCTTATATTAATTTGTTCATTGTTTCACTTTATTTTCAGTTGCTTGTGAAAGGTGCCAGTGAGAGGGGAGCCAAAAGAATCCGCCTTCACATTCTTACCGATGGGCGTGATGTCTTGGATGGCAGCAGTGTTGGTTTCGTTGAGACACTAGAGAATGATCTTGCTCAGCTTCGTGAGAAGGGTGTTGATGCACAGGTTGCATCTGGTGGTGGAAGGATGTATGTTACCATGGACCGCTATGAGGTACACTCTCATTTGATTCAGTCATCAACTTTTGTTGTATAGCTGTTGTGGGTTACAATGGAGTTTTCTCTAAACTGAAAATACATCTTTTCCCCATTAAATCTAATTTATTTTGTAATGTGTTGCAGAATGACTGGGATGTGGTAAAACGTGGGTGGGATGCCCAGGTGCTTGGAGAAGCACCATACAAATTCAAAAGTGCACTTGAAGCTGTGAAAACACTAAGAGCAGAGCCCAAGGCCAATGATCAGTACTTACCCGCGTTTGTGATAGTTGATGAGAGTGGCAAATCGGTTGGTCCTATAGTAGATGGTGATGCAGTTGTGACTTTCAATTTCAGAGCTGACCGCATGGTTATGCTTGCAAAAGCGCTTGAGTTTGCTGATTTTGATAAATTTGATCGTGTTCGTGTACCAAAAATTAAGTATGCTGGGATGCTCCAGTATGATGGTGAGTTGAAGCTTCCAGCCAAATTCCTTGTTTCGCCTCCCTTGATAGAGAGGACATCTGGTGAATACTTGGTAAAGAATGGTGTGCGCACATTTGCTTGCAGGCAAGTACCTAATTTTTATACTCTCTTTTCCTATTTTAAACCACTTTGTTCTTCACATTCATCTCTATACTATAAATTTATAATTGCTGGCCATTACTCAGTGGTGTAATAACCCACCTGTGTTAAGTTTTACCATATTTCGTTGAAACAAATATAGGTCCCAAAAACTAGGTAAAATGTGGAGAAGCACAAGTTAAATTGTTTATACCTGAGCAAATGCTTTACTGCTACTTATGTTTGTTGGCTTGTGCTTCATTCTTTCATTATATAATGTCCCACGAAACTAGGAAAGTGAAATTTGGGGCACCTATTGGATTTGTGACATTCCTGAGGTTAATATCCTCTTCTAGGGGCAAAACTTAGCTGCAAGGAGGTTGTTGAAATTATCTACACCTAGCTTTTACTTGCTGCCCTTTTTTTTGGTTACAAGCTTAACTGGAGTGTACTTGTTTCACTTGAGAGCATGATAAAATGTGTGTGTTAGTTTTAAAATGGTCTGACCACCGAGTGAAATACATGCGTTTATTAAAGCTTGAATAGTGCTACTCCCTCTGTTCACTTTTGTAAGACTTTTTAGCTTGTTTCAAAAATACATGTATCTAACATTCTATATGTATTTAGTGTGTAGAACTCATTTTGATCCGCATCTAGTCCACATTAAAATATCTAAAATGCCTTATAGAAGCGAACAGGAGTATTTTTGTTTGATTGTTTCAGTTCGTTTTCTTTGTTTATAATATATTGTTTTACCTTTCTGCATATTTGCCTTCATAGACTCATCGATTTATTCATAACAGCGAGACGGTGAAGTTTGGCCATGTCACATTTTTCTGGAACGGAAACCGTTCTGGATACTTCGATGAAACCAAGGAAGAGTACATAGAAATTCCTAGTGATAGTGGTATCACATTCAATGAGCAACCCAAAATGAAGGCACTTGAAATTGCTGAGAAAACCCGGGATGCTATCCTGAGTGGAAAGTTTGACCAGGTAAATGATTTTGAAATTACAGTAGATGGGTTATCTGTTTGCCTCCATGAAGTTACTAAGCATAAATATTTGTGTAGGTACGTATTAACCTGCCAAATGGAGATATGGTGGGTCACACAGGTGACATTGAAGCCACAGTCGTTGCTTGCAAGGCTGCTGATGAAGCCGTCAAGGTGAGAACAAAGAAACTACATTATGTTCTATTGATTTTTTTTCAGTATATGTATATTCAGAAAATTCTTACATTATGCTGTATCAATGTTTTGTTTTCATTATCTCCATATTCTGAAAGTTAAACTGTTACATTGAGCAGAAATGAAACATGCTACTTTAGTTTGATTGGAAAATTATCTGAAACTGCTGTTTTCGTGGGCTTTGCACTTGCTTGCTTACACAGTTTCATTATATGTTTGGTGCCTTATTCTTTCCCTTTCGAACAGATTGTTTTGGATGCAGTGGAGCAAGTTGGTGGTATTTATCTTGTCACTGCTGATCATGGAAACGCAGAGGATATGGTGAAAAGAAACAAATCTGGCCAGCCGGCTCTTGACAAGAGCGGCAGCATCCAGATTCTCACCTCACATACGCTTCAGCCAGTAAGTGCTATACGATATGCTGAGCTCCATGCGTTCATGTTTATCGTTTGGTTTTTAATCAGTATGTTAACCTTGCAGGTCCCTGTTGCGATCGGAGGCCCTGGTCTCCACCCAGGAGTGAAGTTCAGGTCTGATATCAACACACCTGGACTCGCCAATGTTGCTGCCACTGTGATGAACCTCCATGGCTTCCAGGCTCCTGATGATTATGAGACGACGCTCATTGAAGTTGCTGACAAGTAAAAATATTACCGTTTGAAGCCAAAATTGCGGTAGCCAGTTTTGTTGCTATAGTTTTGGGATGGATCAAAGGGTGGTCGCATCATTTAATAAGTTGAGATTTGGCAGCTCAAACTCATGAACATTTGGAAAAGTGGAGTTGACCTGCAGCTAGCTCTATTTGTAACATGGTATTTGCCACGTCGGCTGGCGTAACAGACTGATGGCCATTTTTGCTCAGCTATATTTGTGAGGTGTCAAACTTTATGCCAAGCAGTTAGTTGTTGAGTAAAATATCTCCCGCGTAGTATGTGTCGTTCGTGTTGCTTTAACTGATATGCAGCCATTCCCCTCCGTCTTACTTACTCCCTCAAACTCCCTCCATATCAAAATATAAGACTCCGCGTAGTATGTGTCATTCATGTAAATCTTGCACTAAAATATGTCTATATACATGTGTGTGGTAAGTGACTAGAGAGTCTTATATTTTGATACGGAGTGTCTATATACATGTGTGTGTGGTAAGTGACTAGAGAGTCTTATATTTTGATACGGAGGGAGTACATCACAGAACCTGTTTACAACCGAGGAGGTGAAATACCTCCAAAACCTAGCACTGACCTTACTCTAGGATGGAGTCTTTCCTTTGCAATTGTTGCTTAGGGTGTGACTTTGGTATTTGGTTAGAAGATAGCGCTTCAAGAAAAATGTAAAACCGTGGTAACGAAGACACTTGGAACATGGACCTGCAAAACTATTTCGAAAATACAAGTGTTTGAAAGAAAGTCTAGGACAACGGTAAACGTTAAAAATAGGATATCCAAAGCTACTCGCCTAATTTCCCAGTCATGCTCATGGATTGGCACATTGAAGTTAAAGGGCCAGTGACTTTGGAAAGTAGACCAGTGTTTTTTTTTTTTTTTTTTGAGAATGAAAGTAGACCAGTGTTGAAAGAGTGAAATCTGGGGACAACAGTAAACGTCAAAATAAGATATCCGAAGCTATCCGCCCAATTTCCCGGCTCATTGTTATGCTCATGGATTGGCACATTGCAGGGACAAGCGACGAGTGGAGTTTTTGTACGACATGTAATGAAGTTTTATTAGTTCGGTGATCAGGTACCCGAAGCTCACACCTATCAAAAAACTCATAGGATTCCTATTCCTTCCAGGGTGAGTGAACAGAAAGAGGAGGCTTTTCCGGAGGCATTTGCTCTTTTTCCTTCTTCTTCCCAACCCCTTCACTCTAGTAAGAAACAAACACATGGCATCAAGATTAACTAAAAATCCAGTTATCAATAAATCGAGTTATCAAATGTCTTAATGAGCAGATGTCATAGCGAAACTAGTAAGAGCATAAATCGGCCACTTTAAGACTATCATCTGGGGAGGTTTCAATTGAGCGGCATACCCAACGCATATGTGAAGGCTTCATCGGAAGCGCAGAGACACGATAGTAGGGCATATGAGCATATCCCAAAGACGCGATAAATTGCCCCCGATACAAGGTGGGATGGCTCTGGTTCCCTTGCTATGGTAGAGCTCGACATGTTGTACGACAGGAATGCCAAGTGCAAAGGACCATGGTCCTCGTTGTAATTTCTTCTTTGCTGGTGACTCCTCGCTGTTGTTTTTTCATCCCCTGACGGCTCCACATGTTGTACTGCTCTATAAGGTTGGCCAGGCCTAGATGAGTGAATGTGCAGTATCTTTGCAAAATAATAAAAAGAACGTGTAAGTAGATTGTGTGTTGCACTCCAAAATCAGGATCGGATAAATAGCTTTTGGGGCATCTTTGCCCGTTAAATCAGGATCGGATAAATTGTATCTTGATGAAGCCTATGGTAGACATCTTAGCCCGTTAAAAAAGAGAAAAAAGGTAGACATCTTGCGAAGCTACACGGATCCCAAAACTGCATGACAAATGTCAACTCTGCAACAGATAAGAGGTTGATGGACGGATGAATGGTGAACTACCTTACTTCTATACACAAACAAATAGCATTCTGCATTTCCACCATGAAGGGCCCAGGTTGGCTGATTATCTGGCGCCACTAGCTGATACCACAAGGATTCGCTGGTGCCCGATGTAACCTGCCTGCTGTTAATTTGACCACACATGGACAAGGCCTTGTTGGTTGCCAGTGTAGATCTCTTCGCGCTCTTCGTCGTAGTACAGCGACGTGATGTCCCCAAGGGCCTCTGAAGGCGTGCACTGGAAGTTCGATGACTTCTTTTGTTTACAGAGGTTCCCTACTTTTATCTTGGCACGCATTTCCCAGTCAATATCTCGCTGATGTTTATGGAACAAGCTGCATACGAATCAAAGTACAAATTAGATAGATTGTGCAGGGATAAATAGGGGCATCATCATCATCATGTATCTACTGCAGCAAGTTAAAAGGAGATCCTTTTTCGCTCATACATTTAAAAAGTTATTGGCAATGAGCACAAATGTAACTTGACATACTTTCTGATGCATGTTTTTGTTTAATTGACTTACTAAGTAGAGAATTTGGAGAAGATCACACATAAATTTAATGGTCACTAGCTACTCGAAATAAACAACTGAACATTCCTACCCTGACATTTGTATGACTCAAAACAAACAGACAAAACGTGACACACACTCGAGTGGTACTGAGAATTGCATGCATCAATCATCAAACTGACCTAAAACTGGTGCTTGGGAGGAATGCCTCCCATCGAAGAGAAAATTGATAGTGCCGCAAACTAAATCTAACATAGCGAGAAGCAATATAATAGTGGATAAAAGGTAACTGCACTGGCAGGACTGATCTACAATCATAACAAGTCAATTAGTCAAATGCAAAGCAGACTACAACTTCAATATACCAATTAAACACATCAGTCGTACATGTTGAATCATAAGTTTAAATGTTACCATTGTCCAGTGAAGATGGATCTTCCGGGTCAGCTTTGCAGTAGGAAATAATAAGGTCTTGGTTGCTGGTTATGTAAATACTGTTCGTATTGCAATCAGGATGCCACAACAAATGATCCTCAAATGATGTCACCAGTTCACCACGGAAATTCCAAACTGATACTGACCGATTCCGGAATGTCAGGAACAGCTGCATCTCGTACAAAAAAATAAAAGCTGACGGAGTCACAAACTCACTGCTGCTCACTTCTATTGTCTTAAAGTTTCTTACCTGCAGTAGTGTAACAAAATCCATTACAAACAAGCAACAACAACAACAACAAAGCCTTTTTTCCCAAACAAGTTGGGGTAGGCTAAAATCCATTACAAACAAGAAACAGAAAATTAGATTGCATGTATTTCCCTCCATCTATACTAAAGGCAAAATGCTTACATCAAGAATTTGAAGGTTCTCCCCTTCCTGTTTCACTAGAAGTTTTTCATTGAATTGCTCGATGAAATCAACCTTCTTATTGCGGTGAAGAAGATGTCTGAATGACTTCAAGCGCTTACCATCCTCAATAGAGAGAATCTCAAGAGGAATATGGCCCCTTTTTCTAGAGTAGATCAACAGCATTATACCAGGGCTGTGAGAAGGCAACAAGAAGCAATAGTATAATTAATTATGTGATCTAAAAAACCTCATGAATGGAAATTGTGCACAATAACTAATTCAATCAGTCCAGCCATTATTCTCTTGAAAGAAAACCAATAAACCAATTCCATCTCAGAAGTGGCACGAATAAATCTGTGCTCACAAACTTGTAATATTCCAGCTCTCTCTAACTAAATTACACAATATTAAAGCAGTGTATTTGGTAGCAGAGGTGTGGATGGTTGTAAATCAGGCCAATGGTGTTCCGTAACAATTGCGCTATTCATTTCTTAGAAGAGCAATGAGGTATTTTCTGAAGTATATTTTGAAAACATAATTCTCTTATTCCCAGATTCTCACCATTAGCTCCTCCATAAAAAAAGGTGGATGTGATGTTCCTTAGATCACTACATTTAATACCACGGTGGGGACAGTCTGTCAAACAATGGATAGCTAATAGATGTATGGATGCAAATACGAATAACGACCAAATCTAACTTAAATTAGACGACAATAGACTAGTCATGCATCTGAGTGATCCATTAGACCCTGCATGATACAGTTCCACTCAGCATAGTTCACGTGAACGGTAGCCCTGTGTTGTGCAGAGAACAGTGCATAGAAACGCTATGTGGTATATGCCAAACCTGCCCTGTAGTAACAAACTTTTTTCCCCTTCAAAACAAACTCAGTAGAATTGCTTGCCAGAGGATGAAAAAGCTCTAAATATATGTTTCTTCGGTCCTCACTTATCATGTAGTGGTACTAAAAAGGGTTAGCTTACCTGCTTTCAGCATATTTTTTTTAAATTAGTTGCTAAAGATTCCACGTTGTAGAACATATGAGATGAACAGTGGAAGGAGAAACAATGGAGACCGAATTGATGTCAACATGATCTCCACACTAATACAGAATTCTGACCCATCTACCATGTAGTTACTACGTGAATTAAGCTGTGTTTGCCATCACATGGAATTGTGATAATCATGTTTGCCATCACAATGAATTATTTTTTGAGAGTATGCCAAAGGCATACCATAATTTTATAGAAGGCAGAGGTTTGAGTACAAGAAGACTTCCGCTCGTTGCAAACAACAAGCGCAGTCCGAACTCCACACACACAACATCACAATGAATTATGATAATCATGTTTGCCATCACGTTGAATTATGATAATCATGTTTTCCTAACCAGTCATTTCCTATTTGTTGTTTGGCTAATCAACTTGTGTCAACTTCAACACCTACTTTCTCACGGCTGAGCACAAAATAAGTTCTGCACAACACAACAGCTGATCACAACTTCTAATGACGACCAAGGTTTTTGAGTCGCGGCTTATGAGTCGCCGCTCATGCCCACGACTCGGCGAATAGTCGCCCTAGTTGCGCGATTAGTCGCCCTAGTCACGCGATTAGTCGCGAGTCGCCATGGTTTTGGGAAAACGACTCGGCGACTAGTTGGCGACTCAAAAACCATGATGACGACTTTGCTAGAGAAAAATATGTCAAACAAAAAAAATCTGTCAGAATTGCACAAGAACAGCAAAGTGACACAGAAACAAATACTAGGATTGATGTACAATGTCAATGTAATTTAGGAAAACAAATCAAGAAGGATTCCCTTACCTGATTTTTATCTCTTGAACATCTTTATCAGATATCGTATACAGCAGTGTGTAGTTCTTCAAATCAAACACCTTATAAGTACTGTTTGAAATGAGAACATGGTGTCATAATTTGAACAAACTAATTTTTCATTCCCGTAGAAAGGTAGGGAGTTTGGTTACCTGTCTTGTGCAGAGTAAGTCAACACCTTTCCGTTTACATCATCGAACTCCACGAAACCTGGCCACTTCAACGATTCTGTCTCAAAAAGAGGGTACCCGCCATCTGGCTTTCCACGGCGTATATACCTTAAGAGTGAAATGTCATTTAAATATAATATCACAAAACAAGAAGCCTAGTACTGTAAAAGGAACACAGAAAGTCAAACTCACTCGATTCGAGTTGTCCTGCATCTTAAGGCACTGAAATTTTCAGAACCATAAACTGATACGGTTATCAGCGAGTCATTGTTCTTGTTATAAAACAAACTACGGATGACTTCATCTGGACTTCCATTCAGAAAGCAAAGCCGCTGGTTTGTCACTGGAAATAAAGAGGCTATTAGAATGGTTGTCTGAACCAGGACAAGACATTATCATAAGTTCGAAACAGGTGTACCTCTACTGAAGGCAGCACAGACTCCCAACTGTGATAAAGCAAAAATAATATCACAGGCGCCAACTATCTCGATAATTTCAGACCGTTTACTCAAGTAAGGTAGTAGCGGACTATTCTCCTTAGGATCATATGTATCAAACTCTTCCTAGATAATAATAAGAAAAACATATGTTATTAAGAATCCCACATAGCATATGGTATGTTTACGTCACTAGCAGATTAAAAGGAAAAAGATGCATAGAAAGGGGAAGGGAAAGGTTGGTCCTAAGGAATACTATTCACAAAATCAAGCAACTCAAGAGTTGTCGTTGAGGATAAGTGCTAAGAACTGAGTAGGTTAACTCAAGAGTTGTTGTTGAGGATATTGCAAGTTACCCTCTCGGGATATTTCAGAGACTGTTTTCCTCTGACAAACCAAATTATCCCAGATGATCATCCAAAGCATCAACACATAGGAATACAACATAAAGAACGATTTTTTTCTCTTAGTATCATCCAAAACAGTGGCAATGACGCAATTCCAAGATGTGCTCTTAACAGCCCAGTTACTTAACATAAGTGACGCTAGTGCACAAGTAAACAATTCTCTTTTTTAGCTGACAAGTAAAGAATTCTAAAAGGAAGTAGTTTTTTTATCAAAACGTTCCTCGCACGGCACTGGATATAGTACCTCACATCAACTGGGCTCACTGGTTCCAAATCTTGCCACAATTTAAGATCTTTAAAGAATTATCCTCTCTCCTAAACCCTAAACCATCAGGAACTGCCAATGACACCTACCCACGATTGACAACGAGACAGTCGGGAGAGGGGCGTGTGGCGGACCTGGAGCTGGATGTTGCGGAATCTCTCCCGCGTGGTGCTCGCGGCAAATTTGCGCACGGGGAACGTGGCAATCTCCCGCCGCTGCAGCTTCCGCGCGCTGTTGGAGGACGCATCCGCCGGCCTCGGCCGCTTCTTCGCGGTCACCCTCCGCCCGCAGGACGGCCGAGGCCTTGCCTCCATCTCTCTCCACCCCTTCCCTCACCCCCTGCCTCGCCGCCGACGACTGGTTGCGTTACGCCGAAGCGCCGATGGGCATCTCGCCGGAGGTTTGGCTCCGTAGAGGGGGCGCAAGGGGGTTAGGCCGAGCTGGAGTTTTCTGGAATACGAGGTAATGCCAGGGCCTTTCTGCAAAATAGTTTTAACGGCCCCGCTCCTGAGGCCGCACAGTGCCCACCTGGCGGCGTTAAACGCGCGTGATTACGTTGCGGATCCCAGCGTGTATCTGCCGTGTGATCGGATTTTCCTCTTACCATATCCTACTCCATATCGTTTCATTCTACAGCGGATTAGATAATGACCATTTAAAGATTCAAATACAAATATAGCAGACATCTGATTCGAAACTGAAATGCAGCGGACTCGAAACGAAAACAAAATTAATCGGATAAGTACACACATAAGTAAATCGACAAACCACATAACTAAAAATAATTGAAAAAAGAGTTTAACAATCATAGAATAAATAATTGTAACACGTGGAATAAATAAACATAACATGAACACATGAACAATATAGGTCCCTATAAATGCAATAAGGCAAACCCAAGGGCTAAGATTCCATACTCACTACAATAACAATATAGGTGAGTTCTTGTTTAATGGATGAATTAAGCAACTCACTAACTACTAACTCTGGTATATTAGCTTTGACATTTCGGTTAAAATCTGATCATTCGGTGTAAAATTATTGGATAATCCTAACTAATTTTTGCATATGGATATCCCCGTGCTATTTGAAATATATCCGGGTGTCAATTTCGGAATCGGATATCCTTATCCTTCAGATTCCTTCAAACCGGATAGGTATTCTCTAAAAAAGACTTCGGAAGCAAATTCGGTACGAAAATTATCCTATCTGTTTGCACCCTAATCTATTGTAGATTGTCCTCCTGGCCACTCGGTAACGGGAAGCCAGGAACCAAACGTGTAATGATGTTGTTAAAAACGTGCATATGTGCTAATAAAAAGGGTCAATATGACTGGTGTGCTGCTTCGCAAAAAAAAAAAAGACGTGTTGTTAGTGTTAGGGCCAGGTTTTGGTAGGGCATCGTTCAAATAGTGGTTGGCATGTTGCTTGATGGTGCCACAACTCCAACCTCATCTCAGCGATATGGTCGGTAGCGTTGAAGGGCCAAAGTGTCGTCACCAGTCATGTGCTCTTAGGAAACTAAAAATTTCCTTAGACAAATATAAACATCATTAGAAACTATAAATTGTTTTCACAACAGTTCTAGTGCACAAAGATAAAATATATTACAAATTCATAGCACATTCGAATGTTCACGAGTTCAACAACATATTCGGATATTTGGATGTTCACAAGTTCACATAACATTCAGATGTTCATAGGTGTTAATATTAGATGTAATAACAATTAGCAAGAACTCCCAAAAGATCAATTAAACTTCGTAGATTGACGACAAAAGTTGAAATGTTCAAATGCACCAACAAAGAGACTCTACAAGATTAAAAAAGAAAATGGAATAGTAAATCATATGACCATACCTTCAATCTATATTCATCATGATCATTATTTAGTGAATATTAATTATTGATACATGCTAGAAGGTTAATATTGAAATGTGTTTTCTAGTTGTCAACACTATAAACTAAAACAAATAATCTCGAGTTTCTTCTCTTACCAATGTGGAGGTAAACATATATTTCAAGGTACTCATGTGCTGAGTAGCTTTGAGAAAATAACAGCTAAACCTAATAAACATTGGTGTCCAACCTTGGTAACCCAAGGAAACCAGATAAGGTCCAAGGAGAATAAGAAAGTCACATGGAGGAGCTCTAAATGTAAGAGCTCATCTCTACTGGATTAAGGACGCACTAGGTTGGGTAAAAGGCCAAATAATTCAAATGGAAAAGTATCCCTCTTAGTGCATACTTGAATGAAGTGGTGAAATGTGTTTCATGACTGCTATTTATAGTGGTGTCGTTTGTGCTTTGTTCAACTGAGCATAGTTAAATATCGATCATTCTAGAGAATTGTCCTACGTTGTTTAGTCTGAATCTTTTTCCCTGACGCTTGTGTCATCACACCATTTGCGAACTGTTACCTTTAGCATATTTACCTCATAAACTTCTTGAGGTTATTTTTGCTGTAGAAGTGTATTGTCTAGGTTGAACTATTAATAATGTATCATTTATGAACCCCTATTTTATTGTTAGTCTCAATGTCTCGTCTCTTATATTTCTCAATTCTTATTGTTTCTTTGTGTTCCTTTAGGCTTTTGCAAATGCTCTTGTGCCCAAATTTGACATTTGTATAAGGCTCCAAACGAATGTATTGAAGTTGGTCGAGGTAATATTTTTCGGCATGCTACCAATAAACATATTCTAATTTCTATGTGCACTGTCCTGATCAGTCTTATAATCAGATTTGTTTTATCGGATGGCATCAATTGATAAATATTTGTCTTATAGAAACTGTTGTATAGTCTTTGTGTACAAAAATTGGTCTATCTTTTAAGAAATGGGGAAGCAAGCAGTTGGGATAATGTCGTACCATACAAGCTCGGATTGAGGTGTATCTCGCAATTGCTTTAGCTTTGAAGATATTGCTGCAAGGAAGGAACCGACCACACATTGGAATGCTGACCTAATATTACACCCTTTTGTTTAGCAAGTTCTCGGGAAGTTGGTGAACAAGAAAAAAATACGACATGGGCTGAATCTTAGACGAGTGGCTCAACTGGCCGGGCCAGTATGAGCACGAGTGGTGCTATTTAACCATGGGCCAAATGCAAAATCCAAGTTGACCATGTCATATCAACTTGTGTAAACAAAATCAAGGGATTTTGTTTGCAAATGCTCCTACAATATATGCTGCTAAAAATCATGTATTTGTCACTCTCACGAATATGTTTTTGCCCTACCTTGTAGCATATCAATGATCAGGCTTATATACTTTCACCAGAAACTGTCTAAAACTAAGTTTTTCTTCTCAAATCTTGATTGGTACTTGCTCCATCCTTGAATACCCTTTTATTGCTCTGAATGGGTTGCTAGACCATTTTTTATACTCTTACTATATGTTCTACACGGTTCTAGTTCCGGAGGTGCAAGTGACTGTATTTATTTATTTATTTTGATTGATTCATGTTATAGATTACTTACTCATGTATGCTATTTTAATTGTTGTTATATTTTTTACATACTTGGCCAAACTTTTAATTGTTTGACTTTTGGAAAAACTAACATGCACTACATTTTGACATAAAAGGAGTATATATTAGTCTCGTCTTTTTCAATCGTTCTTAGATGATTTATTTTTGTTAGTTAGTATAGTGAAATTACACGAGCATCTTCCAAACATTGGTGCCTAATCAATCATTCACACCTTAAATAAGCATTATTACTCTTGTACTTTGCCCAAAAAGGCGTTTTTTTTACTAACACCTCTCTAAGCACTGATCACATTGTACGTGCTAGGCGTGAAAGGAAAAAAGTGTAATTGTTAGCCTGATTTTCTTAGAAAGTGGAATTATAGTAATTAAAAGCACAATACACTATGTACAGGCGAGATCCGGGTTTCCCCACCCTCCCGGCGGCGTTGGGGAGAGGATGGCGCGTCGGTCCGGCGTTTTGTCGAGGCGGAGATCCTCTCC
The DNA here is from genome assembly GCA_947311845.1 of Poa pratensis. Lineage (NCBI taxonomy): Eukaryota > Viridiplantae > Streptophyta > Magnoliopsida > Poales > Poaceae > Poa > Poa pratensis. The sequence continues at coordinate 27,074,907 of CAMZMU010000058.1, read as the reverse complement.
GATGGTGGTGCTCCGCGGAGCGCGGCCTTGGATCTGCCTCTTCCGGGGTGCTCGCAGCTCGGTAGAGCTGTGTTGTGCCTCTTCCCCGCACCGGAGTTCGTGGAGCGGCGGCTTCGGTTCGAACGACTCGATGGTGATGGTGATGACGACCAGGGTGAGGGCAACGGCGACGATGCGAGGTGGAGGCTCTGTCGAGCCGAGTTCTGTCGACTTCCCGTCCGCCTGGGGACTCCTGCCGATCCAAGGTTGCTGAGGAGGAGTGGCGGCGGCGCGCCGCGGTACGTCTTCTTCGACGACGGCGTCCTCGAGGACTTATAGGACCTTTGTGTAATTTTCTTTGATCTTTGGGCTGTTCTGTAAGTTTCTTGGTCCCGTGTTTTCACCGGATCTATCTCGCAAAAAAAAAGCACAATACACAATACAGAGAGTAGCATGAACCGGTCAACGCTGAATTTCTGACCACGGCCAAAGCCACACGCGCTAGAGCAGTGACTTGTGCTAATGCAAGCAACGACAGGCGAGTTGGGGCTATTGCGTTGGAAGGCAGAGCTAGCTAGACAGTGGGCAACTGAGTTCAAGTTTCCAGGATGTGCTGAATGCTTGAAGCTCCACCAGAAGCGCAGGCTTGACCGCTTGAGGATGCCATCTACACCCTCCATTTCAAATTAGATGACTTTCAATGAAAGTCATCTAATTTAGAACGGAGGGAGTAGAAAAGATGAAGTTCCTGCCTTCATGGAGGCCGAGCTGTGAACCAGTGAACCAGTGAGTAAAACCAGCAGAAGCATGGGCTGGTGAGTTGGTACGCGGCTACGTGTGCGCGTGCCAACCAAAACGCCGCAAAATGCACGCATGCGGCATGCCCCATCGCGCACATCGCGGGTTCCATGTCATGTCAGCTCAAGATGACTTGAGAAGAGAATGAAAAAACTCAGAAGTTCAGAACAAAACTTGAAGTAAGCCTGGCCAGGCCCGTGATGTGCGGTGTGCATCCCAATCTGGTTTGGGCCGTTTTTCTGAAAACAAAAGATTTCTGCATTGTAGGCTTGTAGCATATGCTTCTTGCTGGCTGTGTGGCCACGGTTCAGCCCATTTGCCCATGTCGGTTGCATTCATGCCTGCATGATAGCTCTAAAGAAAACAATGATGCCTTCGTGCCAATTGCTTTTGGCTCCTGAACTCTGTTCTTTCGATGTAAAATTTGGCTTGTGCTTCCATAGGTCCCCAAGTCTCACAATCGCATAACCGTACTGAGTCGTATTTTTTTCTTGGCCAATTCAGTTCGGCTCGGCTCGAGCCTGGGAAATATCTAGCCGAGTCGATCGCTGGAAAAAATTAGGAGAATATGTGGCCGCGGAGATTCGAACCTGCGTCTCCCAGGCTACCGACAGGGAGCACAGCCACTGGGTCGCGAACAGAATGAGAGGTGATATAAACTTAGCGGGGAGACGTTAACTGAATTCCAGACGGACACGCTACACAGTGCCCGGGCACCATATTGCGCTACAGAGTGCCCCCCTGTCCTAATCAGACAACTACCAAAAATGGGTTGCGGTCCCAGCACATGCCAGAAATGGAAAGGGTCCCTCCCGCTGGAATTTTTGCGAGGCGCACAAGCACGCGGACCGCGCACTGCGCGGGACAGGCCCGGAGGCCAAAGCCAGCTACCTAACTAGTACGGAGTACATCACTACAGCTGGGTGGATCCAGCAGCCGTCAGCGAGGAACTCTCCCCGCTTGGATGGAACTTCCATCAGGAAATAGAACAAGAAAATCATCAGGAAACAGTGGGCGAGCAGAATCTGTTGCACATATACATGCTCATGCCCCCCTCACCCAGAACTGTCATGTGTTGAATCTCCAAAAAGAAAGCAGCAACTGGAAAGTAAATCATCACGAAGAACTCCAGGAAACCTCCGGGTAAGCAAACACAGTAGTTATCTCAAGTTTTCAGATGTAACAAACTTCACAAACTAGAACAGGAAAAGAAACATTGCAGCGCAACGGTAATCAAGTTCTGGATGTAAGAGAAAGTTCAGGAAACCACAAATTTTGAACAAAATTACAGCAAGCAAGAACCATTGTTGGTAGTTTTTGAGTTCTTCTTGATGCCTGTTGTAGTTTTCTCCTGACCATCTTTGGGGCATGTGGACCAAAATTCAACACTCCTGACCATCTAGGTACACATCTAAGTACTACAGCATGTGGGTCCACATGTCTCAAATGTGGTAGGGGTAAACATAGCTTGCAAGGGTCTACATGCAACCAAGGGTGGCATGGGTAAACCTAACTGGCTAGAGTAGATGAATGTGGGTCCACATGCCCCAAATGCGGGAGATGTACAACTAGATGGGTAGATGTGTCGCATGTGGGTCCACATGCCCCAAAGGTGATAGATGTACAACTGTATGGTTAGGAATATTGTATATGGGTCTACATATACCAAAGGTGGTACAGGGTAGACCTAACACCTTACCCCTACCACATTTCATACATGTGGACCCACATGTAACACCTCTAAACAACTAGGTCTGCCCCTACCACCTTTGGGGCACGTGACCCAAATTCAACACTCCTGACCATCTAGGTACACATCTAAATACTGCAGCATGTGAGTCCACATGTCTCAAAGGTGGTAGGGGTAGACATAGCTTGCAAGGGTCCACATGCAACCAAGGGTACACACACGATTTTTTTCAAATATACAATCCCGCAACTAAGAGTATACTCACCAACTATCCTGGCCACCCAAATGCTTTGTGATCCGTGCACAATTTTATCAACGAATTTCCAAACATCAACGCATTATCAATAATTGATGGATTTATGTAATTTCAGTTTTAGATTCATATACTAATAAGAAATTTATGGGTATGCATTGAGATAAAAATTAAAACCACACATTTTTTTATCAACACATAAAATAATAGGAATAATATTGTCCGTTGGATGCAAAATCAACGGTCGAGATAAGCGGTGGGTATCCTCCTAGTTATGGGAAAACTGAGTTGCGTTTTTTTCCTATTTAATAGGACCCCAACCATCGAAAAAGCCAATTGTAGCTTGGGCTACGTGTAGGACTATAATTTAATTTTTTTAAAACAGTATGTAAAAGTTTCAAAAAATTCTAAAATTAAATCTGGATGTACCCAATACCATATACTACAATTATGCAAAGTTTCAATCCGAAAGTCTTTGTACTTTAGGCTACATAAAAAAGACAAATTCTGACAAGATTTGAAGGTGTAGTTCACACATGAGATCTACAATTTTGTCTTTTTATATAGCGTAGAATACAACGTATTTAGGATTAAGATTTTGCACACTTGTAGTATATATTCAGGCTACACCCAGATTTTTTTGAAACTTTAAATTTGTATTTCGAATTTTCAAATTAAAGGCTACATGTAGCCCGGGCTACAAAACACCCCTCTCCCCAACCATCCTCTTCACCAACGCGCTGCCTCCTCCTCTCCCCCACCAAATCCACCGCCCCTCTATCGTCTTCCACACAGCGCTGCCTCCTCCCCTCCCCCACCAAATCCACCGCCCCTACACAAGCACCAGCTACCTCCGCCCCCATGGCCGGAGGCTCCCGCCGCAAGTCCCCACCTCAAATCCGTAGCGCCGACCCACGGCGCGCGGTGCACGGCAGCTACTCTTCCACTTCAGCCACTGCAGGACCGCCCCTTGCTCCGCACCCAGCAGCCCGGCGCACACACCTGCAGCCACTGGAGGAGCTTAGTAGGGGCCAACCCGGGCCATGGCCCGCCCAGAATTTTGCCAAACATCCCTATTCCAATGCATCAATAGCCCAACTGCTAAAGCCCATTTCACTGATACCAGCAGGACAACTACTCAAGCCCAGTCCAGTAGTTCTGCATCCAAGAGAGCGAGGACAAACGAGACAAGCACCATCATGATCGTCCATTAATTTGGCCATTCCCCTCTAGGCTCGTTCTTCTGTGTCAGGCATTCAGCCACTAGGATTGCACATTTAGGGTAAAGAAAAAGGGGATTCAATGAAAGGAGTTGGGCAGCAGCGCCAACAGGCCGCAGCCACCGGTCGCCAGCATCTCACGTCGCATATCCACTTGTACGAGCACCAGCTAGAGGTCCAGCTGCCGTGCAGAATCGGTGGCGTTGCAGTGGCGAGCTTAGTCGAGCGTCTCCAATTCCCCTTCAATTTCTCAAAAAACTATCTCTTCAATTGCAGCAACACAACACGATAGCACATGTAGTTTTTTCCCCAAATTTCTAGCTAGCGATTGTATAGCTTGAAAAAAAAATCATGCAGCTCCGAATTACCCATGTAACAGCACCAACACTAGCTAAGAATTGGGTTTATTTTTTTGCTCTTTTTTAAGTTGGCCCGCCCATATATTTGTTTGAAACTCCGCCACTGCCTGCAGCACTGCACACACACCCGCCGTGAGTTCCTGGATCGTGCCGCCCGAAGTCTGAAACCTTTCTGTCTGAAATTCAGTTAACGTCACCCGCTATGTTTATATAGCCTTTGATTCTATTCCAATCACAAACCGAGATGTAGCCCAGTGGCTATGCTCCCTATGTCTCGCCTAGGAGACCCAGGTTCGACGGCTCGGCTAGATATTTTCCAGGCTTACAGGCTCGGCTCGAGCCGAACTAAGTTGGCCTGGCCCCTTATGAGATTAAATCCTAGCCGTCCTTGTGTTTCTGCTCAAGATACCTATTCGCCCTTGGGGGCCTATGGAAGCACAAGCCGTAAAAATTTCCCAGCCACATTTGCAACCAAAAATAAAATAAATTTGGCGGAATGTTTGTCCTTTTGCGAGGAGGGCGTATGGTTCTCGTCTATATAGTATAGTTTTATAACTTTCTTCTTAAATAGTCCATGTCCACATTTTCGAATGCCGCACTAGGATCCGTAGTCTCGGCCAGCCCACACGGTATGAACTTGCCTTCTACTGGCCAAAAGGTAAAATGTGTACCACAGTTAAATATGACGTCAAAATTTGGACCACACACCCACTACATAGAGTGTATGCCGTCCGTTATCATATTTATAACTTCCAAGATTCATGTTTTACTTAGGTTCCATATACAAAACTTGGAGACAATAGATTGCGGGTTGAATTTAATAAGATCCAAGTTTGTTTCTGCAAATATGGTGATAAAATCCTGTAGATGAAACTTAGAGATGGGTAAATTCCAGGTGTTCCCAAACCGAACAAAAGAAAGAGGACAACTGTCTATAGACATGTTACTTTAGATGGGAAGTATCTCCAACTCGGGAATAGAACTAAACCTAAATATAAGTTTATTTTTGTGCACAATAATAACAAACAATGGATCAAACTCATCCTTTCATGTTTTGGGATGAGATATATATAGGGGCAGTTTCAATAATACTCCAGACTATACCTCCTCGCATATTTCTGTTGCTAACCTCGTCGACGATCACCAATGAATTGTTACTCGAAGAATGAACATATTTCACTTCTTTAGGGGATATCCCAAAATAATAAGGACCTTACGATTCCAATCAATGATTTTCAATAAATACATTTCAGATCAAACAAATGTTGCTACCAAATTCTCGTGGATATGTTTCCACTCTAGCATCTTTTTTATACTCTTGTATAATCAAGTTTTTTCTTAGTTTTTATCAAATAGAAAGCTCCTATTTTTTAATGTGTCGTGGTTCTTTGTTTTGCATTTATATTCATATCAAACGCATATGTTCTTCATTCACCAATCAAAAGAGGAGACTGGACTTTCTGAACATGGGTCCACATAAACCTAATAATAATAAAATTACAAAAATAGTCATAATTAAGTTTCTCAAATTGTGAAAACATTCAGGCGTGTAGAGGATATGTAAACCATCATACAGAGATGACATTTGGTGAAACAAAACATGACCTTACCGAATCATGTTTTTAGCCATCTAGTTAAGGTCTAGTAGATTGCTTCGCGCTATTGTGCATCATGTCATCGGCGATCACTCGACGCCTCTCACTCTCACCCAAGATAACCAAACGAAGTTCCATACGAAAGGCCACCAAATTCGGGTGCCCCTTGGACTTCCCAAGTGCCAGATTAGGAGGGTCAAACAGGTTCGTAGTACCAGGTGTGCATCGCACGAAGCAGGCGCGTGCACCTCATCTCACCGTGTTAGCTGCGCTTAAATTCAGAACTTGGTAGAGCCTATCTTCCGTGACTCTGATCTTCCTCGATCGATGTCATCTGGAGAGAGATCTTAATCATTTTAGGGCCAGAAGTGCAGCTTCGCGAAGCCCTGTGCGGCTGCACTGTCTCCCGACCTGCACGGCTGCACCCCGTATTTCGTTGTCAAGCGCTTACTGAAGTTGCACCACAAACCTAGTTTACAGAAGCATAGCAAGATTGATCGCAATAGGAAATTCAGTGAACATTCTACCAGATCGGTAGAGATCTAGCACACGAAAAGGAGGGGAGCAAAGCTCCGCCCCCGGAAGCAACAGCCGTGAATCGTCCGCCCCTCACCGGCCTGATCGAGGCTGTCGTGCGACGACGGCGACGTTGTCTCGAACGTTTGCCATCCATTTGAGGAATAATCCTAACCGCTTTTTCATTTGTTTATCCTAATTGCAGGTACTAGCGGCGCTATCCTCCGTTTTGAAAGGCTAAAACGTCTTAACTTGAAACAGAGGTACTAGTGTTCAGTAAATGTGGCACTCTTGGTCTGAACTTGACTAATGCGGCCCTCTTTGTCTGAACTTGACCAACTATGGCACTTAGTCGACGGAGGAAAAAAATGGTGCCACTTTGCTGGAAGTAAGTATAGGTTACTTTAGTTAGGACAGTTACATGCCCGGCCTGCCCCAGGTGCCGTCTCCCCTGGTTCTGCTCGAACCTTTTGTTCTACTCGTTCGGACGTGTAGCAGCGCCAAAGCATTTACACGCGACGTGTTCATGAAATTATGCGCTGCTGATCGTCAGCGCGTCGAAAACGACTCTTTGTTAGCCATTTTTTATGGTGCAAAGTGGGCATAAAGTCCCTAGGCTGCTAATTTTTTTTTAATAATACATTTTTTTACAGAAATTTGATAAATATTACGCATTTTGCATAAATTACACAAATAATACGGCCTCGGCCCAGGTTAAGCCGACAGGCACTAATCGGTCCAGGCCTGGCCGATTAGTACTAATCGGCCCAGGCCTGGCCGATAAGTGCCCACTGGGCTAGCCCAGCCGTACGCTGATTAGTACCTTATCGGGCAGGCCTGGGCCGATTAGTACCTTATCGGCCAGGCCTGGGCCGATTAGTACCTTATCGGCTAGGACTGGGCCGATTAGTGCCTGTCGGCTTAGCCTGGGCCGAGGCCGTATTATTTCTGAAATTTTGTGATTTTGCGTAATATTTTTCGAATTTAATTAAAAAAACGTATTATTAAAAAAAATTAGCCCCTAGGCTAGGGAGAACATTTTGACCTACTCCAGATACAACTTGGATTGCATCATCATAGCGGGAAGCAGTTTATTAGCTCACGCCTTTAAGAAATACAATCCCGTGGATTCTACGGTATTTTGCCATTGTCGCTGAACGCCATGGGGTTTCTGAAAGGCTGGCGTTTTGACCGTGAAATCATTTTGGCAATTAGTTGGAGTGCACCACATGTTCTCACTCTTTTTGTTTTTTTCTCCGCCGGTTTCTAGAAATATGAAGTAATTCATGAAATGCAAGTCATGATATATCACGAGCATATGCAAAAACTCATAAAGATATAAATTCTTGTGACCAGCTGTAATGATGTTCATGCTATATAACTTGAGCACAAGTTTGACCCACTAAAGATTAATTCGCTTCCATCATCTTAAATATATGCTCAAACCCTACAATCGAAGTTAATCAGACATTCCAGGGTGAAGACTAGCTCATCCAATAATGTTACTCCATTCAGCATGACAAGCGGGAGTAATGGGAGGAGCATCGGGATGCGATTGGGGGGGGGGGGGGGGGGGGGGGGGGGGGGGGGGGGGGGGGGGGGGGGGGGGGGGGGGGGGGGGGGGGGTGGAGACGGGTGACAGCAAGGACCCGGTGTCTCGGAACCTAGAACCATGGTTGACAATGTCGACTAAGTCGATATATGCAAAGATCTGCCTACGATCTGTGGTGGATCACTTCAGGGTCCATACAATGCATTTCTGCCACTTGAGATTATTGTGGTGTGCATCAATCGATGCAGAGGCCACATGTTATCCTCATTTTCAAAAAAATCTGCTACTTGAGATCAAGATTTTCACCTAGCAATTGTGTGTGATCCTTTTCCATCAAATGAATAGATCTTGAAAAGAAATGGGTCATCTCATCGGCATGTGACATCTGAAGGAAACCGCAACTCATATCTTCTCCTCCTGTGATCTTATGGAGGTTTGCAAGTGTGTATACTCATATCCAAACATTTGTTATATTTGTGTAGCTACGAATATAAATTATTTCAATTTGTGATGCACGTTTGTGGTACATCATTGACAACTTGCAGAATTTTTTTAGACTTCTAAAATCTCGTGAACTTGATTTTTGAATTTTATTAAATAAATGGATCACTGGATCCACGGAGTCACGAATCTCTAATCTTTTTTACCTTAAATTCTAACTTTCTTAAAATATAATTATTACCCTAATCTACGTATGAAACGTCTATTTTTGGGGGAAAAAATTGCTGCTCCCGGAGGAAAAAGAGACAGTAGCTGAAAATCAAGCATCGATGTCAGGTTTCTAGAGCCCAAGAAGGCAAGAAGGAAGCGTAATCCATGGGAATCCAAAAAAGGATATGATAATCGCGATGGCTGCGACAGAACCCATGGAGCAGAGACGCATCCTCTTCTGTCACACGTAAGCAAGGATTTACAATGAAAGCAGCGGAAAGAAAATCGGGCTTCTGCTGAGTACCACCTGTGCTCTTGTGCACTCGTTCTGGAATCGTAAATGAGACGACTATGAGAGGCATCTTCAATGTCGAAAGGTGTTTCAGATGGCAGCACCGCGGCTGGCCGGTCGGGAAGCATCATGCGAAGCTTCCTCCTAACAGTTTTATGCTTGACCTTGTCGACATGAATAAAAAAAAGAGGAAACCTCTGAAACGAAAATATCCACCATTGTTGTCGGAGTTACTATTTCTTTATTTATTTTAATAGTTTTCATTTTTCTTATTAGAGCATTGATATTATTTTTTTGCAAAGAGCACAACAAATTCCATAACATCACGAAAATTTACATACAGTAAAACAGTTGAATATGTTTGTTGGCTTTTCAGATCTTTTTGAAATGTTTTACCTTTTTTATTTTCTGTGTGACCAAAGCATATGAGCTCAGGGATCAAAACTGCACTCACATCATACTCCCTCTATCTTCAAATAAGTTTTTCCTTATCTAGGAATTTGACGTGCGTGACCTTTAATTAACTTATCCCCCCCCCCCCCCCCCCCCCCCCCCCCCCCCCCCCCCCCCCCCCCCCCCCATTTTTCCTCTTCGAGAAATTAAATTACGTTCTTTCCTCCCAATGAGGGACATGCAATAGAAAAGGAAAGCATTAAAAAGAGCTAATTCACCCTTTTCCTGATATTGATGAAGAAAAATTATGACTAAAATTCACACTAAAATGTAAAAAAGAAGTTCTAAGAAAATGCCAAGCTACAAAAGATAACTACCTTCAAACGAAGAGGTATTTCTAAATTCGACCACAATAGTTATAAATCTACTTAAGAAATCCGTCAGTGAGAGCTCGATGGCTGCTTAGGAAACAAATTTGTACTACCTCCGATCCGTAAAAAAAGTCGGAACTCATATGTATGTGTTGTGCTGATTACCTTCTTTTCCCATGACACTTTTTGTGATCCGGAGGGAGTAGCTTTTTATTCCCAAACATGATGATCTTTGGCCTCTGCATCGCTAGATATACACAACCATATATTATTAATTACGTAACAAATCACAATGCAAAGTAAAGTAAAACATCGATTCCAAAGAAATCGGCAAAAAAAATCGCGATGTTATTTTCGCAATCCTATCATAAACCCTAAGACAGTGATCGATTAAGATAAAAAATACATAAGTCAGAACTTTCAAAAAGGGTTTGTCACACATCCGTCAATGATGACGAGTCCAACCAGGGTCATGTACCAAGTTTGGGTTCTTTCTCTCTCAGGGTGGTGTACTTGATGATGGGTTTTGGAGACTCAACGAACCGAATTATAAGGGATCATGTTCGAACATAATGCGATATGTGAATTTTAAAAAGAGAAAACTCCCAGCGAGGTTCACGTGACGAATGAGGAACAAACAAAAAACCCAGCGAACTCCCCACCAGCAGGCACCGAAGACGACTGAGTTGGATGTTTCAGAGATTGGGGTCCTTCTTCGGGAGGCGAGGAGCTCCTGTATTTTTAACTTCGATGCCTCTGAATTCTGTTTTTGTTGTAGAGACTACAATAAGGTTGCCCTGAGCTTGCTCTCGATATGGTGTTAGGGCGGGTCTGTTGATCTCAAAGTGGATCGAGCACTCTTTAGACTTCAGACTTTGTATATGTTCTGGTAGCCAGCGATTAGCTGAGCTAGTGGTTTAATAAAGCTATATGGTGACCGGAGATTTTTGACTCCCGAGTTCCAGTGCTTCCTCTGTTTAAAAATAAAAATGATATTTCGAGTTTCAAACAATTCTAAAAATCTGGATGTAGCCATTGGTGTATCCCACTAACCTGCAAAATATCAATTTCAAATACTACATATTTTTAGCTGCACAAAAATGACAAAGTGTGGATATGAGTATGCATATTTCCAAAGCTCTAAAATTTTCAGATCTAATCATTTTTGTATAGCCTATAATATAAAAAATTTGAACCTGATATTTTGCACGGTTGTGATATACACCATTGACTACATCCGGATTTTTTCAGAATTTTTTGTAACTCATAAATAGCATTTTCATTTTTTTAAATGGAGGGAGCACTGGAGCTCGGGAGCACAAAGCACTTTTCATACGTTCCACGTAAAAAAATGTATTTTTTGACAAATATAACTAATCACAGTTCTGGTTTCTCTCCAATACTATTTCTAAATCTGACCCCTGAGGTCAGCTCCAGAGAGGATTGAGCCGACCTTGTACATGTTGGCTCCATCCTCTTTGGCGCCGACCTCCCGTTTAAAAAAATTTAAATCCTTAAGATAATTATGGGACTTTTTGGATGGCGTCGACCTCAAGGTCAGATTTGAAAATAGTTTTGAGAAAAGACCATACATATGTTTAGTTGCTCGAAAAGGCCAGGTTTGTTATAAAGTATACATTAAATAAAAATGATATTTTCGAGTTTCAAAAAATTCTGAAAAAATCCAGATGTAGCCATTGTTGTATCATAGTAACCTGCAAAATATCAATTCCAAATACTATATATTTTTGAGCTACACAAAAATGATAAAAGTGTGGATCTGAGTATGCAATTATTTAAATCTCTAAAGTAGTTTCAGATCTTGTCATTTTTGTGTAGCCTATAATATTTTATACTTTGCACGCTTGTGATATATACCATTAGCTACATCCGGATATTTTCAGAATTTTTTGAAACTCATAAATATCATTTTCGATTTTTAAAAAATGCAGGGAGCACGGGGCACAAAGCACTTTCCGTATTTTCCACGTCAAAAAAAAAAAAACCAACTTGCCGTCGTCGACAGCACCACCACCAGAGCACGTCGTACGTCAGTGTCACACCTCGCAGCTATCGCCTTTCGCCCCCGACCCCTCCGTTACGGACTCCAAAAGGGGATATAAAAGCAAGCGCCACACCGTCACCACCGGCCCATCCCAAACAGGAGGAGCAATCACACCTACGCCCGGGCGCGACCCCGTTTCGTTTCGTTTCGTCTCTTCTCGTCGTTTCCTTCCCCTCCGCCATCTGTAGCTGTAGCGGACAGATTCATCCCTCCCTCCCAGAGTCCCCATCCACCTGCCCATCAAAGCGAAGCTCGCTCCCCGTTGAAACCCCGCTCACCTTAACCACACTGTTAATCCGCTCCGCTCCTCGCTTAATCACGCGCGCGGAGCTCGAGCCCTGAAGGAGAGGGCCGGGGGGCTTCTGGTCCAGGATTCCCCTCCGAGAGCTCGGCGCCCTCCTCCAGTCCGCGGTGGGTTCCCTCGCTTGAATCATTACCTCTTCTTGTTTTCTTTTTTCGCATTGGGAGGCGCAAGCAGCGCTTTGAGAGGGGTGGTTGGCGCATTGGACTACCCGCGCAGCTTCATAGTGCTGATCTGGGAATTCTAGTTGCGTCTCGGCTCTGAAGTTTCCGGCTTTCCGCGCGTGCGGCTATACTTTTGGGACACCACCGGGACAGTTAGGTTGGGCGTGGCGTGACGAATCCAGCAGAATAGTCAGGTTCCTAGGTGCCGCGCGAATTCGGTGGTGGCAACCGCCGACGCGCTCGGAATCCGGTGCCGTCATTTGCAGCCATCCGTCGAGCCGGTTTGGAATCTAGCTTACGAGTACTTTTCTTCTCTAGCTGTTTTCCCCCTCCCAAAATCGATTTGAGGTTCTTCCCCCACGCATCAACCGCCGCCGTGAAGCGGAAGGTTGTTAGTACCGACGAGTCTTGGTTAACCCTGCACGCTGCACCGTGCCCGTGCGTGTCCCTTCCAGTTGGGCTAATCTTGGCACAACGGAACGTCAAAAGCAGTCCTCGGATTTTCCATCTGTTGCCCCTATATTTGGTCGCCTGACAGCGTGTTTGGCAATATTGGGCAAGGGGAATGGGAAATTAGCGTTGGGAGTTTGCATGGGGAATAGGCATGGGAGATTGATATTTATTCCCATTCCTTTGTTTGGGGTGTGATGGGAATACCTGTTGGGAGTTTCAGACGGACACTTTTTTCTGTTCACTTCGTGGGTTCGATTACTGGTGCTAGCAACGATGAGATAAACTTGCAAACTCCAGTAAAACACAAACGAACGTGCTGCAGAAAACTGTACTGTGCGGAGGACACAATTCACAAAATCACGTCTTTCAGAAAATAGGAAACAAACCTGCTAATATAGATATACAGAGGAGCAGCAAGTACTAGAAATACTACAGAAAGACATCAACTTGATCAGCATGTCCGTTCGTGTTGATCAAAGAGATGAAAATAAACTCCAGTAGTATACATAAATAAAAAAATTAATGAAGCAAATGTATGAACAGGGAGTTATAAAAAGCACAAAACTAGTTCCATTCTTGACACACAATTTCTTACAACCAAACGGAGGAAACAAATCAATGTCGCTACACACCTGCGTTCTCTGGCGACTCCTGCTTGTGATCGATACATCCATACAGGAAAGAGGAAAATTAGAAAGGACAACAGATCTAGATCGATATATGAATTGAATAGCTAGAGCAATCAGATTATTCTTCACAACAGAAATAGCTAGATTGGATGGTAATTTTTTGTGAGTTTGTGACAACGTTCTGTGCCTATGCATCTCTCCTATTGACTGTTATGTATATCCCATCACATGAAGAAAAAAGTTCTAAATAATCGCTCGATCAATGCACTAAATAAAAAAATATTACCATTTTTAAGTACTAGGAGTGAGTGGGATCCCTGCCTTGCCTCGTGACAAAGTAAGGAGCAAGCAGAAGTTAGAGCGGGCTGATCTGCTTTCCACATAGGTTAGCATCCTTCCAATGGTATATGCAAATTTAGATTGAAATATGTTTGGCATGGGTCACAAGGACAACACCAAGAGAGAACATGTTTAGACATATTTAATCATCACACATGACGCCACATCCACCCCTAAAATACGGATACTTGTTAGAGCATCTCTAGTGGCTCGTGTAAACGGTCGTGGAAACGCCATATACACCATCGCTAGCGAAAAACGGCTCCAGCGGAACGTGTATACCATCGTGCATCGTTTCCACGTCGACCCACGACGGTACTCCTCGTGTATACTTCCACGACGCATCCACGCCCGTGCCTGGTCGAGGCGCCTGGGGCCGAACTTGGAGCTTGGGGCGGCGCATCTGGGAGCTCGACGGCGCGCATCAGACGGAATCAAGCATGGCGGCCCGTGTATTTTTTCCCTTTTCCCATTTTTACTTGCTCTTTGATCTACACAAATACACTTCGATTTGAAAAGTTGTGTACACGAATATGTCTGTATTCATGAGTTGGTTCCATTCCCATACTCGGTTTCAAGTTTCATTGATCATAACTTGCCAATTTCGAACCGATGTTCAGAACTTTTTGGGTCGAATTTTGTCAAATTCGTCACACTCGGTTGAAGATTTGAAAAATCCTTTGACGAACATGTTCATCTCGATGTTTCTCACAACTTTCGTGTTGAAACTTTTCCATTTCGGTAGACGTATACGGATACATCTTGTACTGAACTTTATTTTCCAATCGATATAGTAATATCTAGTTTTAATATATTTGTACTGATTGTTCATGCTTAATAAATTGTGCTGATTTGTACGGAGTAGATGGTAACTGAAAATTGTTGCTAATGCTAATATATTTGCTACTGTAGGAGTGATCTAATTTGTTACTTCCATCGATTTTGTAGATGAAATATTATTAAAATGTAGGAGAGAGAATATAGACGTCCTAATTTACACGTTCCACTGAAAAACTGGGAGGTGTAAAATTTAGCAAGGTGTATATGGAGATATACACGTCCAAATTTACACCATCCACTAGAGATGCTCTTAGCTTGGCATCCCCTTGCCGGCTTACCCCCACCCCTACGTGCCTCTGCTTGTTGGCATCTAGAAGGCGGGGTGAGGGAGCAACAAAGGCAACACGGAGAGGAACTCTCTCCTCTATATATCCACTTTCTGGTTTAGGGTACCTGCTTAATTCATGTTAGGAATATAATCTTGTTAGTATGTAATTGGTTATGCCGTTGTATAAGGCCTAACCAAATCCTTTCGTATGGGCCAAGTCTGGTTCCGATATTCATGTAACCCTGCTACGGCAAGGACTCTGTAAACCGACCTTGTAAACCCTAATGCCTTTGGCTATATAACACGTAAAGCATACCGAGACAAAGGTATCGCTTCCATCAAATCTTGATATGGTATCAGAGTGAACTCTTCCGTGACATCGAGAGAGAGATCCATATCGATCTACAAACAAAAAAACCTACGACCTACGAACTACAACCCACAACGATGACCTCCTCCTCCTCCGCCGTGCCGCCACTTGGTGCTCCGCCCACCGAGAAACTGACGCGGGAGAATCATCTCCTATGGAAGGCCCAGGTCCTGCCGGCGCTGCGCGGTGCGCGGCTGCTTGGCATCGTGGACCAGAACGAACCGGCACCGCCGGAAGAACTGACGATCGAGAAGGATGGCAAGACGACGAAACAGCCGAATCCGGCATATGACTCCTGGCTGGTGCGAGATCAACAGGTCCTGCACTACCTCACCCTTGGCCTATCCAAGGACATCCTCTCGCAGACCGTGGGTCTGAGCCATGCCGCTGAGGTCTGGGATCTCATCAACGGTATGTTCACCTCACGATCCAAGACCAGGATCGCGTACCTTCGAGGGGCGCTGTCCAATACCAAGAAAGAGAACATGACGGCTGATCAGTTCGTCAGCAAGATGCGGGGATTCGCCACCGAGCTCGTCTCCGCCGGACGTCACGTCGATGAAGATGAAGTGGTTGAGTTCATCCTCAATGGACTCGACGAAGAATACAACTCCCTGGCGGCTGGATCTTCTGGATCTTCTGCGCCAAGCCATTCTGCACCTCCGCCTGTGGCTCGCACCCGACTACAGAAGGGAATTTCTCAGCCAAAGAAAATTTCTGATGGCACTGTTACTTATAAAGTTACTAATGGGAAAATTCGATACAACCTTTTATGTGTTACAGGAGAACCACAAAGCCTGACTGAAGCTCTTGGTGATGAGAAGTGGCGTCATGCAGTGGATGATGAATACAATGCTCTTATGGAAAATAAGACATGGCACTTGGTTCCTCCAAATATTGGTAACAAGAATGTCATTGATTGCAAATGGGTTTATAAAGTTAAAAGGAAAGCTGATGGTACTGTTGATAGATATAAAGCTCGTTTGGTTGCTAAGGGGTTTAAGCAAAGGTTTGGGATAGATTATGAAGATACTTTTAGCCCGGTTGTTAAAGCTGTTACTATTAGACTTGTTCTTGCTATCGCTGTCTCCAGGGGCTGGACTCTCCGGCAACTCGATGTCAAGAATGCGTTCCTTCATGGTATTCTGGAAGAGGAAGTATTCATGCGCCAACCCCCTGGTTATGAAGATGCAAATTCGCCTGAGTATTTGTGTAAACTTGATAAGGCATTGTATGGTCTCAAACAGGCGCCGAGAGCATGGTATTCTCGTTTGAGCACAAAACTTCAAGAATTGGGGTTTAGTCCCTCAAAGGCAGACACGTCATTGTTTATATACAACAAGTCAGGTATCATTGTATTTCTGCTAGTTTATGTGGATGATATAATAGTAGCAAGTTCATCTAGTCATGCAACCACCACATTGGTCCGAGATCTAGGCATACATTTTGCTATAAAAGATTTAGGCAATCTGCATTTCTTTCTGGGCATTGAAGTAAAGGAAAGTGAAGGAGGATTAGTTCTTACACAAGAGAAATATGCAACTGATTTACTGAAGAAAGTTAATATGCCGAATTGTAAACCAGCACCCACACCTTTGTCAACTTCTGAAAAATTATCAGCACATGATGGTGAAGCATTAGATTCAGAAGACAGTACCAGGTACCGTAGCATTGTAGGAGCTTTGCAGTATCTCACGTTGACAAGGCCAGAATTTCATATTCAGTTAACAAGATATGTCAGTACCTACATGCTCCTACTACGGTTCACTGGACTGCAGCTAAGAGAATACTTCGTTATGTACAAGGAACATTAAATACTGGACTCACTTTCAGGAAGTCTATGTCTACATTGTTGAGTGCTTTTTCAGATTCGGACTGGGCAGGATGTGTTGATGATAGGAGATCCACTGGAGGTTTTGCTGTTTTCTTTGGTCCTAACTTAATTTCTTGGAGTGCTAGAAAACAACCAACAGTGTCTCGATCCAGCACTGAAGCTGAGTACAAATCATTGGCAAATGCCACAGCTGAATTAATATGGGTAGAATCACTTCTTAAAGAGCTTGGCGTCAAGATAAGAGAAGTTCCATGTTTATGGTGTGACAATATGGGTGCTACATACCTTTCTGCAAATCCAGTTTTCCATGCAAGAACCAAACATATAGAAATTGACTTTCATTTTGTCAGAGAAAGGGTTGCTCAAAAAAGGCTTGATATTAAGTTCATATCCACAAGGGACCAGGTTGCAGATGGCTTCACAAAACCTCTCCCTCCGAGAGAGCTCAGAGAATTCAAGCATTATCTAAACTTGTCCATGTTTTGATTAAGGGAGGGTGTTAGGAATATAATCTTGTTAGTATGTAATTGGTTATGCCATTGTATAAGGCCTAACCAAATCCTTTCGTATGGGCCAAGTCTGGTTCGATATTCATGTAACCCTGCTACGGCAAGGACTCTGTAAACCGACCTTGTAAACCCTAATGCCTTTGGCTATATAACACGTAAAGCATGCCGAGACAAAGGTATCGCTTCCATCAAATCTTGATAATTCAATCATTTTTTCTTGTCCCGCACGCGCAAGTTAAGACGTGTCAGAGCTAATAGTGGCTCCAAGAGCATGTCTGCTATGCAAAGTAGACTAACCTTCAAAAGATTAATATTTTCCAACTGATTTGGAAAAAAGATTGTGCTCTATAAATATCAGGAGAGAACAAGCTTCCTACTGTGCCAGTGTGAGCACCGAGCGAGCCGATGTTGGAGCGGGGCTAGAAAATTTTCTATGAGGAGGTTTGCACCTATTTTTAAATCAAGCATCCAAATTACAACTAACTTTTGTACTTACTGCGCTTACATACATATATACGACGCGGATTTTCTACCCGGGGTGGTAGCTGTGCATAGGGTGCGAGCCGTTGGATATGCATCCTATCTACTCCCTTGATGAAAACCTGATGAAAAGAATCGATGATGCATGTGACGGAGGTGTTTCTCCGTTAGCTGTACTCTGCTGTCAATCCGCTACCATGTGGGAAATCACTAGCGTGCTTTTGAATTTTTTTGAACCATGGCTCCGTGGACCGTGTGTCAAAAGGATGGCTGGCACCGGGGTCCATTTTCCCTTGGCTCGGTAGACCGTTTGTCAGAAGTTTTTTTTCCTACAAATAACGTGTAAAGGAATACCCGAATGGATTTGTGTTCTCTACGGACAGTGTCTTTTTTTTTTATCTTGGAGTACAACAATGCATTTCATTTGTTGCCGTATATTTCAAAATGTCAATCAACCAGGACAAAGAGAAAAGCAACGGACTTTTTGTTTGCAAGGAAAGGAACGAACATCAAATTACTTTCTTTCTCCTCCATCGTTGCACTGTGTCATTTCTGGTTGAACGAAAAATCAAGTAATAACAGGCTCCATATTAAATGCTGATATCTTGTCACGAACTGGACAGAAGAAAAGCATTCGCTGCCTACTCGATTATGCATGGTTAATTTAAAAAAAAAAGAAGCATGGTTCCATGTGGTAAATTGAGTCAATTAAAGATATGACACAATCACACAAACTAGTAATTTGGCTTTCACCATGAAATCCTCAAACAGATCTACAAATACTAGCATTTTTTGTAGACACAATCCATCAAACTAGCTCCTCAATTTACAGAATCCTATAAAAAGACTAATCCATCTGCTGCCAGCGCAAGCATATTTAACATCAAATCCATGTGCCTAATCACACAACAACCCACAATCTAGCAGTATCAGAAAAATGCAAGTGCATATATTAGAAAAAAAGCAAGAAAGGAAGAGAACAACACGAAAATAAAGCATTTCAGGTTCTTTGAAAAAAGACATCACCATTTCACCGTTCAATTTCACTTAGGTTCAGAACGAGAAGACTGAAGAGGAATTAAGCACATTCAGAAACTCTTTGTTGCCTGGAGCAAATCCGTTGCCTGACGCCAGCGCACAAAAGAAACGGGAGTTGCCTGCGCACGGTTGGAGAGGCAAGGCTCCTCGGCGGCCTCAATCTTTGCAGCCATGACCGACGCCGTGCGTCTTGGACGCGACGCGCCCAATAAGCTCCAATTACTGCAATGCCGGCGCCGTACCATCCCGGCCGCCGCTGCGCATTCCCTGCCAAGGACTGTGCCCCATGGTGGCCCGTGGCCACACGGCTGGAAGAGGCCAGCCCGGAGCATGTCATGACCGAGGATGGGAGAGAAAATCACGAGCAGAAAATGACTATTCGGAAGAAAATAAACCAAAGAAAAAATACATCACCACGAACCGAAGTTAACCACATAAGATCCGAGAGTTCCTCAATCTCACATTAAACTACCACGAGTTACAAAATAAATCAAGATTACCGACAAATAACTAAATTCCTCTCCCAACAGAAATACAAGACAAACGAATATACATGACCACAAGAAGGTGACCAGAGTCTATTCAAACAAAAATCGGGAAAGAAATTGGAAAAAAGAAACATGAAACAGATCCAGGATCTTGAGAATATTGTAAAGAGAACGGAGAAAACGAATCAGAATTCAGAAGCAACTGGAGGCCGTCACGCCCGCGACCGAGCCGCTGTACCTCGTCGCATGGCTCCTCCGGCTGCCCCTGCAACTCATCCATCGGCTGACGCCAGCAAAAAAGCAAGGGGAGGTGCCGTCGCTGCCGTACGGGCTGGAGAGGTAAGGCTCCGCGGCAGGCACTTCATTGCCGCCGTGGCCGACGACGTGCACGCGGAGGTGACGCGCCCGAGAAGCTCCAGCTTCTGTAAGCCGCAACGCCGCCACCCTTCCCACAGCTGCCGAATTGTTCCGGCTGACATCGCACAGCCGCGGCATCTCCACCGTGGAGCCGAGCGCGGGGCAAAAATCTGGCTAGGACAACACCACGGGCCGCTCGACCACCGCCATAACACCTCCATACCCCGCCTTCGAGCCCACCCTGCACTGCTTTCCAGCCGAGCTCGCCCTCTCCTGGTCCGTGTACCACTCGTCCAACAGCAGCCACGAAGCTTCGCAGCGGCATGGCACTTCACCGGATGGACGAGGAGAAGTACAGAGGAGGGGAGTAGCATATGCCTGACGGGGAACCGGGGGCGGCGGCGGAATCCACGATGGCCAGGAGGGGAAGGTGGCGTACGCGTGGAGACTGACGGTGCCGCGCCGCCGGCAGTTCCTGGAAGGTGGGCATGGTGGTGATGTGGATCTGGCGTGGTGTGCGAAATGAATGGGAATTGGGGGTAGGAGGTGGCCAGGCGAGTATTATACTATTAGTGTGCTTTGGTATGACGCCGTTCCGTTAGCCTTGTGCTCCCGGGTTCCTAATTTGTGCTCTCTATACATGATCCAACGGCTGGATGTGGGGGTGTAGCTACCCACCATGGTAGCCCACTATTTCCCATATATATATATATATATATATATATATATATATATATATATATTTCAGGACAATTCCCACCGTATCCTAATATGATTATAATAACACCTCGTATTATAAGATGAAGTGAGCGTACTTTTAAAATATCTTCTAATAGGAACGTGAGCAAGTACGAATGTTGGTTATAATTTGGATGCTCGATTCTACATAGTAGTATATGATTACAATAACATTTTATATCATGAGATGGAGGAAGTACTTTGTATAGATATATTTTTGGTAAAAAGAATATTTTTATTCGTCTGCGCAATGAGCTACGCGGACACCGGCGATCACCACCGGCTCCGGTGAAAACTAGATGAGGCCGCGCGGGCGGGGGTCCCGTCCACGGCAGCACACAGTTGCCGGTTCCGGAGCGTGCGGGGAGTGGTGTTAATTTCCCTCCGCGGCCAAACTCGGGAGAAAGGTGAGCTGATTCCACGTAGCTGTGCCGTATCTTTGTTTAAGAAAAACCGAGCACAAAGGACAAAATCAGGTACGAAGAAGAGACCTCTCTTTGGAGTTAAGTGAAGTGGTTAGATATCGTGTGCAGGGGGCGGGTGATGACAAACTTTGGTGTTAATGCTTTCAGACGAGAGAGATTAGAGAATGGATGTTACCATGCGCCCATGTGCAATTGTGCATGCATGGCAAAACCGGCGCGGTCTAGTTGTCCACAAGTTAAAGGAGTCATCAAAGTGCTAGAAAAGTTGTCAGTCCTGGTATACTACCTGGGATAATTTTGTCGGCTCTATTTATCGGATCCGGATTTAAACGTGAAAGCTCTTGGCGTATGAGGTTGTAATACGATTGATTTTGGGGAACTAGCACTACCCTTAGGGGTGGCTTATATCTCTTCATATATATGGGTATACAAAAGGTATTACAATACATAGAAGCTACCGAAACCTATACAAAGTCTAACACCCTTCCTCAATCTTAACCATGCTCTGAATTTTGCAGGTTTAGATTGCACCGACATCCCTCAAAGAGAGGTAGTGACAATGGCTTCGTGAAGATGTCAGCAAGTTGATCTTTCGAGGAGATAAACTTGATTTGAAGTAGCTTCTGTGCAACACGTTCCCTTACAAAGTGATAATCAACTTCGATGTGTTTTGTTAGCGTGAAACACCGGATTAGACGAAAGATATGTGGCGCCGATGTTATCACACCAAAGAAAGAAGGTTGCGGATGGGAGAGCCCTAACTCTTGAAGTAGGGACTCCACCCATATGATCTCAGCAGTGACATTGGCTACAGCTTTATATTCAGCTTCAGTGCTACTACGAGAGACTGTACCTTGCTTGCGAGAATTCCAGGCGATCAAGTTGGGACCAAAGAACACTGCATATCCCCCGTGGATCGACGATCGTTGGGATTTCCAGCCCAATCCGCATCAGAGAAAGCGGACCGAGTACCAGAAGGAGCAGCCCGAAGACGAAGACCATGTGCAGCTGTGAGACGAACATAGAGCAAAATGTGCTTAGCAGCGGTCCAATGAGTATCCGTGGAGAATGAAGATACTGGCAGACACGGTTAACTGCAAAGGAGATGTCAGGTCTGGTGATAGTGAGGTACTGAAGACCACCAACAATGCTACGGTACTTTGTAGCTTCATCAGAGGCGAGCAAAGAGCCATCAACAGCAGACAGTTTGTCAGTCACTGACATAGGTGTGGTGGCTGTTTTGCACTGAAGCATACCAGCCCGACGTAGCAGATCCAGCGACTACTTCCGCTGAGTGAGAGTGAGTCCATCATCCGAATGAGTAACCTCCAAGCCCAGAAAAAATGCAGCTTACCCAAGTCCTTAATCACAAAGTCAGAACTCAAGGCAGCAATGAGACGGTCTGTAGCGGACATAGAGGAGCTAACCAAGATAATGTCATCAACATAAACCATAAGATACATAGTGATCTCCGGTCGCTAAAGATGAAATAGTGAAGTGTCAGCAGCTGTCGAAAACGCCATGCAAGAAGGCATTTTGAACATCAAGCTGACGAATAGACCAACCTCGAGTAACCCCCACAGTCGGTGGCGCGTGCAGCACCGACGCGTAGCCCGTCGGTGGAGCAAACGCCATGGGCAGCCCATAGTCGTAGGCGGCTGGTGGCAGGAACGGCAAGTATCCACCAAGGGAAGGTCCGTACGGGGTCCCGTAGGGCGATGTGTAGGTGGCGGTGGGCGGCGCATGAAGGGCGCGGACGCGGCAGGTGAACTGTGCGCCAACGACGAGGAAAAGAGGCCGGCGGCGAAGGAATCATCTGTTCGAATCGTGGACGAAGTCGCCGAGACAGAGCCCCCAGCAAGGAGATTGGATAGAAACGGCGAGACCGCCGGAGCAGAGGTGTAGGAGACCGCGGCGACCGTGGGGGAGGCGGCGGTGGAGGTTGTAGCAGCAGCGGCGGCGGCCATGGTGGCAGCGGCGGCTGCGCTCGAAGAGGCGGAAGACATGGTCATGTCGACCTAGCTCTGATACCATGTAATACGATTGATTTTTTTTTTTGAGAACAAGGGATACAGATCAAAGGAAAATCGAACTAGCAGTACAACCCCAGGGAACAAGGAAATTACAAACCCGTCCAAGAGGACCCAGCCTCCACCGACGCCGCCGCACCACGGTGACCGCCGAACCGCGCGCTGCCGCCGGACTCCACCCGAGCCGGCGAACTGCAGCGAACCGCGGCCAGGAAGCCGCCGACAGAGCCGCCGTCTTCAGTCCACCGCTTGGGTCTTGGCGGTGAAGAGGAAGCTGGAAGACCACCAGAGCACGCCATCCCCTTGAGCCAGCGCCGATGTCGTCGACGCCGAAGACGATCTAGAGGATCTAGATCCCGTCCTCCTGCACCTCCTCACAAGCTCCAGCCGACACCGGAGGGAGCATCGGAAGAGCGGGGCGCCCCGCAGCCCACCAGCACCGCCGGAGACGGCGCCGAGGAGGGGAAGCCGCAGAGCTCCAACAGCGCGACGACGCCGCCCTTCCGCCGCGGCCACGCCGCCCGCGACCCTCGAGCTACACGCCGGAGCGCCGATCTGGGGATTCCCCATCCTCCGTCGCCGGGGCGGCCGTCGGAGGGTGGGAAATCCACCAGATACGTCGGCGGCTTTGGACGGCGCGGAGTCGCCTCCCCGTCGCCTATAAGCACTGTAGCGAGAGGATAGGGTTCCAGAAATAGAGAAGTGCTTGAATATGTAATACGATTGATTTTGGGGGAACTAGCACTACCCTTACGGGTGGCTTATCTCTCTTTATATATATGGGTATACAAAAGGTATTACAATACATATACAAATACATAGAAGCTACCGAAACCTATACAAAGTCTAGCAGAGGTAATGCGACAAGTCTGAAATAGTACTCCCTCCGCCGGGAAAAAGGATGTTAATAAAATGGACGCATCTAACACTATTTCTGGTTGAAATGAGTACATGGCTGCAAAGTTACAAGTTGCTGCAGTGTGTTAGCTTGCATTCAAGAATGTCCGAGTCAGTACCCGCCGCAAATTAAGCAGGCATTAGCTAGGCTGCAAGTGAGATATACTCGGTCGATCACCATGATTACATCCGCCTTCATACGCTGCGAGAGCGACCCGCGGGCGCGCGGCGGATTTCCGGCGAAGCAAGGGAGCTAGAGCCGGAGTGCGGGGCTGCGGGCGCCTGCGGTTTGGTCCAAAAGCTGCATCGCATCACATCCATCGGTCGATTGCACGTCTCTCTTTCAGCTCATGCGCTGCCGGATGGACGGCCGGCCGGGGTCAAAATGGCACGCGTACGTCGCGCGTCTTTTTCCTCTTCTTTTCTTCACACGCCTGCTTTCACTTTTCTTTTCTCCGGACTTGCTAGTGCGCGAGGCTGGGTTTCGTAGCCATCGATTGCCTATCGATCTATCGAGCACGCGCTTTAATTCAGAAATCTCCCCTCGCTGTTTGGTGCTTGTCTGCGAGGAGAGCTGGTCAAGTGCGCGCTAGGAACTCCATGTCCATGGCGCATGAATGATACCTGGGTACAGCTTCTTTCGCACCGATGAAGGAGGCGATGGATGATGCATTCCCCGATGGCGCATATTACATACCCTCCTTCTTGCCTTCTTGGGTACAAGCAAGCTGTCAGCAATAGCTAATCCAGCTTGTTCCGGCAGATCTTGTTCCCATTTCGGTGAGCTACAAGTTACTGCCTTGTTTGCGAATTCACAGGATTGCCAAAACATATGGTTCCAGTTTCGGTCATACATGATTTCATACGTATATCGTTTGATTCCATCACAGGAAAAAGCAAATGATTCTTACAAAGAGGCTTGAGTGGATATTAGATTTTGTATAATAATATAGTAAAAAAGGACTTCCTAAGAAACATTTCTACGAGATTCAGTCCTACAACCTTATGAAGAAATCATAAGGAATTCAATTCTCCAGAATTTCCGTGAAATTTTCCTTTGAATAAAAAAGGCCTTAGATTTTCATAACGAGGGATCCATAAAAAATACCAAACTTCTCTCGTCAATATAAAAAGAGATTATATTCTCCACCAACATTGACGAACACACTGTGCTGCATTTTAACTCGACACACCATTCGGCCACTCTCTTCGTCCGCGGTCTGAAGGGTTAGATGTCTCTGACCGCACGATGGATTAGATATCTATACTCAGGAAGATGAATAACACGAATAGGTAAAAGCAAATTTTTAAAAAACAATCACGAAATAGTTTGGCACACTAGATCACAAATAATTTGAACCAACAACTACTCAAATGAACATTAAACCAACATAAATGGTATGGATGGCATAACTCCCCTCTTTATCTTCCTCGTTGGATTCAACGAGTTGGTTATTGTCTCGTGGTGGCCGTCTCCTCTTGAGGATGAGACACGACGATGGAGAAGATGAAGAAGGGCTCCTAGACAACTCGGAGAAGGTGGCGACCACGCATGCCCTCGCCATGTTCGGTGCGTCCTTGTTGACGCCCTAGGCCATCCCCACCCAGTGGCAGAGACAAGGGGACCAGCAGGGCTCTGCCCCCTAACATGCAACATTTTTTGTTACACCCCTGGTTAATTTCCTAAACCCCCCCCCCCCCCCCCCCCCCCCCCCCCCCCAAATTTCGTATTTCAGTACTTTGGCCCTCCCCAACACATGAGAAGAGCGATACATGTTGCATCGGCCCCCCTCATATAAATTTCCTGCCTCCGCCCTTGCCCCCACCCGAACGACGTAGACGGCGGAGGTAACACGGTCCATATATAGGTAGAAGAAAAGGGGGTCTAAGAATCTCAAGGTTCTCTTTCGAAATCTTGTTGAACTCGGGCCGTTTTTCGTTGAAAGAACGATGCCATTTGCCAATCAAGACAATATTGAACCGGTTTACACCTTTTAACTTGAGACGACAAATTTTCAACTTGTTGTGCCAATTTGTGCATGGTTAATTGTACTAGCCGCGTTGTCACCTAAAATGAGGCCACAGGGGTATCACATTTCTTTTCGAAAAATAATTTACCCCGTGTACGTGGTCATGCATGCTACGACGGTGCACATGACTTATGCTCTCCGCCGGCGTTGACCAACACAGTGTGTTGTGCGTTTTAACTCGACACGCGTTCGGGCAGTTCGGCCTAACCTACGTGTCGGCAGGGCGGTGCTATAAAGAACCAGTACTCCTTTCGTTCACTTATAATTTTATAAGACACACTAGCTATCCCTCCTACATATCAAAATGAGTGTATCTAAACTTATTTTGTATATAGATTTACTCATTTTAGTATATATGTGGTCAAAATGAAAAGAATAATTAGTGTGCTTATAAAAGTGAACGGAGGGAGTACCAATATTCAGTATACATCTGATCTACTATAATCTACAGTATCTATCTACAGTATAATCTATCGATTAATCCTGGCTGTTGCTAGAAAAAGAAAAGGATAAAATTAAACCCGGCGAGTCGAGGCGAGCGAGACAAGCAACAGTAGTGAGTGAGTGGAGTCGTCTTCAGCTTTCGTCCCCTCACATGCCCACGCCATCATCATTCTTCCCCTCCCTTTACGCACTCCACACTTCCCTTCTACTCCTCCCTCTTCCTCGCCGCAAATCAACAATCGGCTTCATCATAGTTCATTTGAAATCGCTCGTCCTTTCCTCCCCCTGCATATTGCCTCGAGCCCTTGACCTGACCAAGAAACTGTCCAGCAGAAATTCCAGCCGCGCATGGCATTCTTGCAGTCAGCGGCAAGCTCTCCGGGAGGTGAGTGAGCGAGCACTTCCCAGATAGACAAATAGCCAGGGAGAGAGCCAAACGTTCGAACTTTCCAACCCAAAGCTGCTGCTGCGTTCTTGGCAGTGGCACGAGCTGTCAGCTTTCTTTCTTTTTTGTTTCTTCTTTCACTTCCCCGTCTGTCGCAAACACCAAAAAGATCTTTCTTTATGCCCCTTCCATCCGCAGTTCTCGCAGCAGGCTCGTTGCAATCACGATTAAAAGCTTTGCCATTTCTGATCCTACTTACGCGCCCGAAACCAGGGGAGGGAATCGGAAGCCATCCCCGCTATCCCGCCTCCGCCGGGAATCAGGATCCGCCGGGCAGATTTCCTTCCTTTTTTACAGCACTAGGAGCCCAGCTCAGCCAAATTCCATCATCTGCGCTCTTTTCAAAGACTTCGTGCGCTCCTGTAGCGGCCGGCGTGGGGAGAAATGGAGTGGGACAAGGCCTCCGCCGCCGCCGCCGTCGCGGCCGTTGATGCGGCGGACGAGAGGGGCGGCGCAGGGGATGCGCTGGGGTTCGTGAAGGTGATGACGGACGAGCAGATGGAGGTGCTCCGGAAGCAGATCTCCATCTACGCCACCATCTGCGAGCAGCTCGTCGAGATGCACCGCGCACTCACCGCCCACCAGGACTCCATCGCAGGTAATGTCTACACTTGTACTAACATGCTTCAGGGGTTCGCTTTACTCTTTTCTGCATTCTACATAAATAAAGGGGAGAAAAGGTATCTCTTTTTCTACTCACTCTAATTAAGGACATAACTTTGTTTCTTTCTGAATAAAAATTCAGATGTTATGGGTTACTGTCGGATCTGTAAAAGTACCAGTCCTACTAATTTTAATTTTTTTGTGAATTTCTTAATGAGATGTTTTTGGTTGTTTGTCACTTCATGCTTGAGCAAGCCCCACACATTTCTATTGCTGCTCTTGTTAATCAATGCTCATATATTGTTCAGTCCGTTGTTTTCGACTGGTGATGACAGTACCCATTTGACTCTATTCGTGCTACTAGATAGTACTTACTTGTGGGTGGCTATGCATCGTCCTGTGATATTTCTTGTTGTTGTTACTATAGATTGACGATTGCAATGGTAATGCATGGGAGGTTTATGGCGTGTCATTTTCTGGCATTAATTATACATGGTTCTGTTAATATTTCTTCTTTTTTAGCATGCTCATAACTCTTCGTAATAGTAATGGACATCCTCTTGTAGTGTAATGGGACATTTGAGACTATGTTGTTAGGACATCCTCTTCGTAATAGTAATGCTCATAACTCTTCGTAATAGTAATGGACATCCTCTTGTAGTGTAATGGGACATTTGAGACTGTGTTGTTAGGCCACTGAAAGCACTCAGTTACTTACCTGACTTATAACTTGGAAGCAACACTCCATTGGTTGTTTTTTTCTCAAACACGCGTCAAAACTTGCCCGTCATTTGTATTAGAAGAAAAAACTGAAATGACGTGACCAAGTGCAAAAGTCTAACTACAAATCCGTACAAACAAAATAAAACTGCAAGAAAGAAGACTAAAAACGGCAACATAACAAAACTGCCTAATTAGACTAGCTGTGAGGACTGGAGAGGGCGGGCATGGAGAGCAGGGCTCTCAATTCCTTTGCCCCTCTTACAGCTAACACATCAGACAGTACTCTAGAAAAATAATTTTATTAGTTAGTGCAAAATTAATTTTTTTTCTGAGAACTATTGGCTTGGCCAGCTTTCTCTTATGGAAATCACTGCAGGATTTACCGCACAGCTCGTCACAAAACCTTACTCTGTTACCATGTTTCTTGTGAACTAAACTGAATACAATAGAAAATAGAAGGGAAAAATGCCAGATCATCAAGTTCATGACTTGTTAGGAAGGTGACAATAGATTGGGCCCACGCTATGAATTGAAGTATCTCACTCACTGCTTTGAGTTAATGTACTTATGTTGGAATCTTCTAATTTGTTTGGCCCAGGTCATATTCATGCTATGACCTTGTTATTTATGTTACCCTGGAACAAGCACTGTGATCAGTCGCCGTGTGGCAAGGGCAGTCTATGTGTTAGTTTTAATAGTGCGAGCATTATATTATGATGATCCAGAGAGGAGCTCAAACGCTACAAAAAAAATGAAGTAGAGCTAATGATGCGTATGTATGGAGTACTATGTAGTGGCACAAGATAGTCATGTGGGACCAATTGTTACACTGTGCCATGTTCCCATGTGCTCCCCAGTTGTTCCGCAATTTTCTGCTCTTCTCCAGAACTTAATCTTGGCATGCAGGAATCTCATAGCATGTTACTTATCTAGTTTATCTTTCTACTGAGTCAAGCTCTAATTCTTATTCTTCCATTCAAATTTTTTATCACTCACATGCAATTTGCACATCTGTCCATATTTGTAGGTAACATTAGTTAATACTACTACCTCTGTCCAAGAATATAAGACGTTTTGGTAGGCTATTTTGGCATACCAAAACGTCTTATAAATTGGGACGGAGGTAGTACTACTTTATATCAACTAACTAGGTTTCCTCTTCAAGACTTGCCATGATCTTTTCCAGTTAGCAATTTGTGTGAACTTATTGATCTATAAAACTTCGATTCATCCTAATCACCCAATGTCCTTACAAGAGTTCTTTCATCATCCTAGGATTTGAAAAGTTAAATTAATAGTTCATCTAATAACACCAAAGGTTGTGCTTTCATGGTACACTCCCAAAACAGACCTACAACTAGAGCTATCTAGATACTTCCTCCGTTCACTTTTATAAGGCACACTAGTTATCCTTTCCATCTTGGCTACATACATACCAAAATGAGTGAATCTAGACTTATTTTGTACATAGATTCACTCGTTTTAGTATGTATGTGGCTAAATGGAAAGGGTAGGTAGTGTGCCTTATAAAAGTGAACGGAGGGAATAGGCTATTTTTAGATGATTCTAGATAAGCTCTTAAAACAGTTTGCTGAGCATTTTTAATTTGTCTCTTGACCTTCTCTACTGTATATATTATCGATAGAACAGTTGGTTCCTTTTTGTAGCCATCTGATATTCCATTTCTTCAGGTATGAGGCTTGGTAATCTGTATTGTGATCCTCTAATGGTTCATGGAGGTCACAAGATCACAGCGAGGCAGCGATGGACACCAACCCAGATGCAGCTGCAGATCCTTGAGAGCATTTTTGACCAAGGAAATGGAACACCAAGCAAGCAAAAGATCAAGGATATTACATCGGAGCTCTCGCAACACGGCCAGATCTCAGAGACTAATGTCTACAACTGGTTCCAGAACAGACGGGCGAGGTCGAAGCGGAAGCAGGCTGCTTCTCTATCAAATAACGCAGAATCTGAAGCTGAGGCAGACGAGGAGTCCCCGACTGACAAGAAGCCTAAATCTGATGGGTCCCAGCAGCAGAACATGGCTGCTAGATCTCACAATCCTGAAAGGATCTCAGAGCTGCATCATCACTTCGACACAGAGCATGAGCATGGTACAATGTATGGATCCAACAATGACAACAGCTCGAGATCGTCAGGTAGTTTGGGCCAGATGTCCTTCTACGAGACCATAATGTCAAATCCAAGTATGTGTTCGCCAGATACAAGCTCTTCAGTATATACAGTACATCATATAATTCCATCGAAGCGTCAATCTGTATTGGTTCATGTGTGCAGGAATGGACCAGTTCTTGGGGAAGGCGGAGACCTCCGGGAGCTTCTCCCAGCTCCGGCCGGGTGGAAGCTTTGACATGTATGGATGACACATTGTTCCTGTAAAGAAGTGAAGGTTTTCAGCATGTGTTGGTTTTGCTCACATGAGTTAAGATGTTTGCCTCAGTAGTAGTGTCTACGTGTTGGTTATCTCGGTCTTGTTGACCTCTTCACTAGAGTAACTAGGTTGAGTGAAAAAAAAATCTCGTGGAAATAGTTTTGAGAAGCTAATATATAGTATTTGCCTTAGCATATCATTCTTCAAGTGTTGGCAGGCAGTCTACGGTTTGCAATTTGTAGCCACACTGCTTTGGTATTCGTTTTTATGTCAGTGTAACCATCAAAACCAATGATGTTAATACCCACAAATGAGACTATACTTGAGTTGAAATCTTACATAAATCGACGGAGTTTCCAGCCAATCTGGTCGCAAAGATTTAGTTATTGTTCATCGATTACAATCTTGAGCAAAATACAAAAGGGCATTGTCATCAGGGCTGGACACTACCAGAATCCATCTAACCTTGTCAGGCTCTTCAGTCAAGATATCCTGATTACACATATCTAGGAGCTTGTTCCACATTAGTAAAGTTTCAGTTCTAAGACATGATACAGTTAAAATCTTGAGCAAAATTCTAACCACCATAACATTTTGGCAAAAAGTCAAATCATATCTTTGACACAGGTGCTTGTTACTTCCCCCAACTAAACGTTTTGCAGCAGATGTAGAAAACATCTTTTACTTCAAGTAATCCAGACCAGAATTAAGAGTGTCAGGAGATGGCTTACATTGGGTCAAGGCTTCCCTTTCAATTTTTTGGATCTTAACATCCTCTGCCACTCTCCTTCATTCTGTTACTTCCAGAGTCATTTACACAAAAGACTAATGTTCTTAAAGTAAGTATTAGTGATGTCCGTGCCTTCTTGATCTCTAGGTTGACAAACATCAAACCAATTAACTACATGATACCTTTTAACCCTCTGCTTTTCCTGCCAAGCAAACAAGCTCTAAATAAATCTTGTCTTATCATAACCCGCTTAGGAATTTTGAAAAAGAAAAGCAATATAGCTAATTACACTACTCAGGCAAGATTCATTTAAAATAATTCTCCCACAAAGGGAAGCAAGCTGCCTTGCCAACTTGCAGTTTTTTTTTTCATTTTCTCCTCTGTTGGTTTCCAGTCAGAGCTACTTAAGCGTTTACAATGCATTGGATTTCCTAAGTATCTAAAAGGGAAGTACCCATTCTGCAAGTAAATATGTAAGCATATTCATCGTGCCGAGCAGAAGCATTTCCAAAATAGTAAACCTCACTTTTCAAGAAATTAATTTTCAGGCCAGGTAGACGTTCAAAGACACAAAACAGTGTCTATCAGTAGTGAAATACATCCATCAGTAGTAGTTAACACCCGGATCTTCAAACACAAAAAATCAACCCCCATTCCACATGATTATTGACATGCCTACTTTTACATCCATTTACAACACAACAGAACACTAACCGTGATGCTAACGAGGGGACACTGTCCCAGAAAGGATGCCGCTGTAGGCTTGCCCGCTACTGGAGGCCTGTAATGAGTCGAAGAATTCCCCGGTGGTCGCTGCCAGGGAGTCCGGTGCAGAATTAGTCAATGCGGCTGAGGAGCCTCTAATTGTGGAGGTTACGGAGGGGAGATCCTCTCCTTGGGGCAACACACTCCGGATGCCATCGAGCTCCCTGACGATATCAGTCATGTAAGGCCTCGCATCGGTGTCGTCCAGGCAGCACTTAAGGGCCAGCGAGAGGAACCTCGTGGCGCTTTCCGGAGGGCACGCGGGCATTCGGCTGTCGAGGATTCCAGAAATGTCTCCGGAACGGTAAGCCGACTTTACCTACAGCAAGAAACACATTATGTAGTTCACTGATAAAATCCTGAAATACTGATACCCTTACTGAATGGTCAAAAAAGTTTCAAAAGCTCCAAAGTAATACTATGTACGCTAGTCATTTAAGAACACTTAATTAAACCGCACATTCGGTACAGATCAAAGGGTGGCAACCTCTATACCTCTCTAACGATGTTTTTACCGAACTGGATTGGCTTCATCCCGGTCAATAGTTCAAGAAGCACAACACCAAGGCTATAAACATCACTTTTTTCTGTCAGTTTATGAGTTAGGAAGTACTCTGGATCGAGATAGCCCTGCCAAAAGGAAACATGATAGATATGACCAACCAAGCTTCCACACTATCAAAGTTAAATATAAATAAGGCTCAATTATTATTTCCCTGAAAAAAGTGTCCGATTACTAGGTGTGACGAGACTTACTGGAGTGCCCTTAACAACGGTGGAGATATGGCCTGGCAATATTCCCTCAATATCTGGGACCGGAGCAAGCTTTGAAAGACCAAAGTCAGCCACCTTCGCTACAAACTTATAATCCAGTAGAATGTTGGTGGTCTTAACATCACGGTGAAATATAGGAGGATCTGCCTCGGTATGTAGGTAGAGGATTCCCTTTGCAGCACCCAGTGCAATATGTAGCCTCTGACCAAAGTTTAGAGGTCTTCTAGAAGTTGCTGCAAACAAATTTACGACAGATTAGGTGCTTGACACTTTGAGTTTTTTCGATGAGGAAATAAAAGCACATAATATACCAACATGCATAACTGACATATACACTAAAATGATGCGGGGGAATGAGATAGGAGCATGGTCGACCTTAATGTACAGAAACATGGTTATATGGGGGTGAACAGAAGCGAGGAAAACATGAATGCGTAACTTGTCACATACTCACCAGAAAGATGATCACATAGGGTGCCATTTGGCATGAATTCATAGACCAGCATCTGCAAAACACAATTCTCTATGAGCAAAAAATATTGCCGTATGCAGATACTATTCCATATATGATAAACTCAGCAGATGTGAGGTGACTGGAGAACCCTAACCGTAAGCATGTCAAACACAAACATTACCAATATATTTGTCTGGACACTCACCTGTTCATCGTATTCATCACAATAGCCAATCAGAGATACCAAATTACGGTGATGCAATCTTGACAGCAATTCTATTTCTGTGCAAAATTCTTTCGAACCTTGCAGAGAATCAACATGTGCTCGTTTGACTGCAACGGCTGTTCCATCGACTAGATTTCCTTTATAGACTTTTCCGTAACCTCCCTGACCAACTTGAGCTGAATCATTGAAATCATTGGTTGCTGTAGCCATTTCTTCAAATGTGAAGCATCTCACACCATCGACCTTGACAGAAAACCTCGACAGTACTGCAAAATAATCTACTTCTTGAGATGTTGTGGATTGAATTTAATGTCTTCTCCACTAATATACCTTATATAGTTGAAACATATTAGATCTTGTCTCCTTAGAACTAATATAATACATTCATATGAGGTAAAGTAAGAAATGATGTGGTAGGTTCATAGCTTAGATCCAATTTCCAGCACTATAGAAGAACTGTAAAAAAGTATCTTCCTAATAAAACAAAGATATGCTCTATCTAACACTAGTCGCCAGATAAAGCAGCAAGGCATTTCTACTTTTTCAGACAACAAGTTTTAATATGTAGGACATGATAATGACTTACATGACCGCCTCGAAACTGTTCGATGTTTTGAGCGTCTTCTCATTATAAAAATTGTAGAAATCACAGACACGGCAATAGCAGCAGTAATTGTTCCTACCAAAATTCCCGCTAGTGCACCCATGTTTAAACCTGATGATGACATGGTTGAAATATCTGCAAAACAAAAAGAGGAAAACCAATAAACTAGTGAATCATAAAAGTGCATAGACTATCAGTACGTACATATACATGTAATGGTGAAACTAAAACTCATAATTTTTTAATCTGAATTCCTCTATTCAAACTGGTACGGCTTTTGAAAGTTTTGGTGTTTTTTTTTTTATTATGTGCAGGGGTCCTCCCATCTGTCGGAGAGTCGAGTTTGCCATGAACCCTAGGAAATGGAACCTGAATCTAACGATATCTCCCCTACTTGCCTTCCTGAGCCCATCATGAGGGAGCCCTCTTTGAGGTATTACGTCATAAAATACAACAAAAAAAATCATGGTATGTAGGTAAGGCAAAGAAATTAGCGAGATTTATTATGTTACTTGTTACGTGCAATTTTTTTCAATCTGAACTCTACAGAGCATACTACTTTATATCGTAGGAGAATCAAATAAAAAATTCAGGGACTCCTTTTACTAGCACATGAAACAGTTAAAAGAAACTCTGTTAATATCTCATTGTCAGTCTTGGCAAAATAAATTGCATAGGTAGAAGGTGAATGACATCCTTTGGTGCAAAGTAAATTCAACATACCGTCTATACTCGCAAAAAAAAAAAGTACCATCTGCATAGGAACCAAGCGTGAAATTGAGAAGCTCGTACGGACCAAAAGTATCTGATAGAGTAATCTCCCATCCAGCAAGTAATTCCCTGAGCCGCGCAACCTCCGACATAGTGAATAAACTAGTATTATTTGGGTTTAACTTTAGATGCATATTCAGCCTTGGACCAGCCTCCCAAATGTATTGCTCAATGTATAGCTGGTATATACTCAGGCCCAATAGAGAGGTTGCCTCGAGCTCAAAGGCTTCCTTGTAGGGGCGGAAATCTGAGATCCTGGACTCTTCAGCCGAAATCCAACTCCAAGAGGCACAACACAGATGCAAGGTATAGGGGACGATGGATTGTACTCATAATTTTTATGCGTCGGGCATGCAACACAGTCTATACTAACTTGTGGTCCAGATGGTGCCCCGTTCACAGATGTGGGTTGACAAAGTCCGGCTGCTCGAGCTGCATTAGAAGCGTCACATACGGGGTTCCCAGAAAGCCTACAAGAATAAATTATGGCAATGATTATTTGTCACAACAGAAAGAGAAAAGATTTCGTTTACAAGCTCCTGTGATCAATATTGTATGTGTCCTTATTATCGGATCTGCATTAACCTTAACATTTCTTATATAAGGTCTGCACAAGCTGTATTTGACAGCTGATGCTACTAGTCACGAAAATTTTCAGATCTCCTGCAATGAAATTTCCGTATTCCATGAAAACTATACAGCTGAACGTTTGAACGTGTGGTCCGGAATCAGGTGTGGTCTATGTACATGTGCAGGAAGTACAAACTGATAAGGAAGTACATACAGAAGAACGACAGCTTTTGGAGGCTCAAATGCATCCGGAATAGTGTCAAGGAAGTTATTTTGGAAGTCCCTGCATTATTTAAGAAAAATACATTACACATGCACATCTCAAACATATTAGCAGAAAGGACATTTGCGAAGAGTATCATACAGAACAAGGCTTCTGTTTCCCGTAAAAGTGATGTTACTCCAGATTGCCGATGGAACAGCGCCATCAAGATGGTTCGCTTCAATTGACCTGTAAAATGACATCTTCATAAATTTTCTATTTCATATAGTTTTAACAAAATAAGCAGCGAAGTTATGCTGCCCGACATACTTGTACTTGTAAAGTAGGATTAGTTTTTGGGAGAATGCTCAGAACCTTTGCTTATGTTTTCAGTTTTTATTAAGCAGAAAAGCAAGCTAATTTACAAGAAAATCACGAACAGTTTTGTTCACAAGAAAAGGAAAAAAGGAATACAAACCTAGAGAACACGTAAACACTAGAATCAGTTTTCACAAACCATCGTTTTCACTCACTAGTTGTTTTACAAAAGAAACATAATAAGTTATAGCTCAACAGGGAAAAGCATTCATCTTGAACGACATGATAGGTTATCTAGCAGCCTAGCACTACCGAAAAGCACAGTTATCAAGGATTAGAGAAGTGCTTTGAGTTCAACGTTACTTACAAGAGCTGAAGATTAGGCAGCCCGGAGAACTTTGCCGGAATAGTTCCATTAAGAAAGTTATGCGATAAATTACTGCCAGAAACTAGAAGTTAGTTTGCTTATTTAAACAAGTATATGAGGTTACCATTTACCAAGAGCAACATACATTGTAGTGATATTTGAAGCAAGTCTATTAGTTGGTATAGATCCTGTCAGTTGGTTCCAGCTAAGATCCCTGAAATTGCATGCCAGAATTAGCAAAGAGATGCAGAATAATCTCCTGGGTATTCGCTAGCTGAATGGGCAATCTTATTGTTATTTTAGAGATCACATTATGGAAAAAGCAATTGTTCGAAAAATGCTGCTATGAACTACAACAAATAAGGATAATATCTGATAGTAGGATGTAAAAAACAGTAAGAATGGAAATAAATTGCAGCATTAGTTTTGATTTGGACTTACAAATAGCCAAGTTTAGGTATGCCACTTAGATCAGGAATAACTCCTCGCAAGCTGCAATTCCTAAGACTCCTGGTAACATGGAAAAGGATTATGGACTTGAACACATATCTTGACTTGAGCAATGAGCATGAATAGAGAATGGACATTAGTCTTACTAAATTATTGTCTCAGCAGACTAAGGGCCTGATTAATTTGTTATGGGGATATTGTTCCAAATACTTAAGAATTTACTTTCTGTCCGAATAAAACATCAACAAATCCAAAATAAATCTTATGCCAAACAGATGACTCTTCGCGCAGAAGACTGGCATCTCCATTTCGGAAGAGGAGCTCCAGAGAGGGGATGAGCAGGACACACGCTGACGAAGATCTTCGCGACCAGACCGCCCCACACAGTTCATCATACGCCACCTGCAGCAGCTCGGACTTCACCGTAGGAGAGGTCCAACCGGAAGACGAGTCGGACACGCCGGAACAGGACACCAACTAACAAAGTCTTCCATGACCAAACCATCGCTCTCCAGCGGGTTGCCACACAATCCACTACGCGGAAACCTCATATTGCCATGGCAATCAGGATGTTGTGCAAGCCCAGCACCGGGGGAGCACGCAGGGGAACATAATCTTCAAGACGATGCCCTCGGGAGGGGAAGCGACGCGAGATCGATGCCATCGTCCGGCCCTGCACCACAGGATCTTGGTCTTGACACGAAGAAGTGACCCAAGGACTGAGAGGTCGAGGATCTTCCCGACTACCCCCAAGGAGGAGAGCGGCGTACAAGGACACCGCGCCGTGAGGCTTTCACCTGGAGCAAACCCGCACTTTTAAAGACTTCCAGAGGTGCTAATTCGGGATCCAGTACACAAATACACCTCAAGTGCCTACTGCACACAATATGCTTCTGGGGTTTATACATATCTCAAGTCTCTAGCCATACATTTCGAACAAATTTTGGCTTTAACGATGCAAGTCTGTCTTTCTTAATAATTTGATAGTGCCATGCATCTTAATCTAATACTAAAATTAAGGAGAGGACAATACAGAGGAAAGGGGATGTACTCACAGCTTTACTAATGTCTGTATGTTGTTGTATGCAGCAGGGATGGAACTCCCACTGAAGTTATTATTATCAGCCTGACTTACAAAGATATAATAAATGAAAGTTGTTAGCTAACTGCAGTATCAAATTTATCAAAAAGAAGAGACGGACATTTTGAGAGATACAATATTTGCTATTGTTGGTTAACACTAGAAAGGTAAAACCAGTTAGACTTAAATGACATTTAATACAGAGGTACAGTTATATCATAGAGGATAGTCCTGAAATCTGCAGGCTGCAGCATTACTTTATCTTCTTAGATGAGCAAAACTTAAGTAATCATCACACAACCATAAACATATTCCCTGGAAGAAACCAGAACACATTCTGATATAAAGTAACTTTCTATGTCAAAGACGTCTGATTGGGTACATAAAATGCACTTACAGTATTTTTAGTTTAGGTGTCCCCGCTAATTTTGGAGGAAGAGGTCCAGATAAATTATTGGTATCCACAAGACTGCACAGTTTACAGTACCGAGACGAGTTTAAACTTTAAACACAACACATGCAAGAAGAGAAAAGCTCGGAATTCAAAATAAAATCAGAGGTCCACTTACAGATGAAGGAGCTCGGGCATTCTTGACAATTCAGATGGGATTTGCCCACTTAATGAATTGTTGTTCATGTGACTAAAGATAAACGCAAATTCAAGATTATGACGAATATTAAATAAGAAGCAACATATGAATGAAAGCGAGAAGATGATGATCTTGAAACTTACAGATGCTTCATGCCCTTTAAATTAGCAAATGATTTAGGTATGGGTCCAGATATTTGGTTTTGGTCGATTTGTAATCTGTTTAACTTCTGGAGATTGCCAATCTCATCTGGTAAGGAACCAGATAGTTGATTACCATTCAAAGTTCTGCAGAATAAGAAGTAGTAACAGTGAAGACTATTATGAATGTTTACTTGTATTTAGAGAATGCAGTAACACGTTTTAAAGAAAAACACTACACAGTAACACGTATTAATGTTGGACAAAAGTGAATGTAGAAGGCTAAGAAAAGTAACCCGCAACAAATATTGCCACATGAGGAAAAAAAATCAGACATGCGCTACACTAATTAAGATGAGGTAAAATCAGATATATATAAAACTTCCAAGGAACCTAGGTGTCTTATGACTTATGTACGTATATCTTCGAGAAAAATATGCATTTGGACAGTTTTGTGCGTCCAGAACAACATTGTTCTAGCACATTTACTGTAGCTTTTTGATAAAGATAGAATATTGGACCACTGTGCCTGTCTAAAACTAAAAAAACGGAACCAAAACACAAATGGCCTTTATTTTGTGTTGGTGAACAAAATGGGGAAATGGATGATAACAATGTTGTGCAATTTTCAACACGCTGGGTGAGGTGCTTAAAGTTCTGTGGCTTAGCAAAATAAACAGTATGGCGAGTTCATGTCCACACTCAGTTAAAAAAAAGTTCATGTCCACACTAAAAAGGAGTAGAGAGGTTAGTTCAGATATGAGGATCTTACAAAAGCTCAAGTGTTGTGATCTTTCCTATCTCCTTCGGGATGTTACCAGACAAATTGTTCCACATAAAATCCCTTCGAAAATAATAAAATATGCAGTTAGCTCACATATGGTTTATGTTGGGTACCTAATGGTACAGACTGAAAAGCATACATGCAGAATAAAGAATTAATCGTGATATAAATAGTTCAAATGGGACAAGATCTATTATTTTTTGTCTGGTTATGTCAATTTTAAGTTTGTTTTGTCAGAAATTGTGGGCCTCGCTCAAAATCATTTAGCTTCTAAAACATGAATTGGTTCCCTTCCAGGAAAAAAACGTTAAGTGGAGAACATGGAACACTTCCTTTTGCAGGTAATATTGAACAAACACTTGCGCTAAACTCAGATAGCAACTTGAACTGTTCATCAAATTATACTTACAAGATTTTCAGCTGAGACAGAAGACCAATCGCTGGTGCCAAAGTTCCAGAAAGATTCATCTTAAACAGCTCCCTATGTGGGCAAACAAATGCATGATTAGATTAAGTGGAACAGAACATGATATCCCATCAGTAAATTATGCACAATGAATAACAAGCAGATTCTAAGACACAACATGGAGCAAAGCAACAGATGCATCAGTAAATGACCCATAGTTTTTACCAGGAATTGCAAACTTAGTCTCAAACGGTAAATAAGATGACATACAGTAGTCATAATGCTGAAAATACTGAGTTTGTAAGGTTTCGGTGTAAAGCTTAACTATAATGATCTTTGGTCTAAAAATATATGGGATAAACTTATACAAAAGCCACGGGTATATCCTTCAAAAAATGGAGATGTAGAGTGGAAGATCTCTAGCTAACAAAGTGAAGTGTTTTTTCAGTTATTATTTAACTTGGGGGCTCTTTCTATGGCCGTTGCTATTATTTCTAAGCATTAGTTTGTTGCAACTTTCAGGATTTGTTGCTTTAGCAGAGGGCTCACTGTACAAGTACAAAAAAGGAACACATTGTACCTAACCATTAACATGAACAAAATTTAAAGTACGATATAAATAAGGATAGCATGTTAAACCATACAAATTGGTCACATGAAGATATGCATCACTGCTTGTCTTGTTGCAGATGACTCCTGTCCAGTTTGATGTGCATGGATCTCCTCTATTCCAATTCTTAAGGTTATTCATAGGATCAATTAAACTTCCTTTGATAGCATTGAGAGCATATTCTGCATGCAAGAGGGAGAATTTTAATCTGCAGCAGGATAATACTGATATATGATCTCAATGAAAACCACCATCTTGTTATATACTTATACCCACTAGGCTGCTACTAATAGAATATCATGTGTATTACTGAGAGATTATATGGATGATTTAGTGCAGTTTGTGAATTACTTATTTCATGAATATAACTGATTGCTAGTGGAATATACATCCCATAAGTGGATACTTCACAAGGTGAGAAAACTAAGTTCTTCAAGTTACTTTCAGACTTTCAAACACACAACAAACAAATCTGGAATAAATCTGCACAAACAAGGGCGTGCACAAGGGAATGGGATCCAGTGCTCACTACAACGACATATGGCCTTTAAGGACCCCTCATTTCTTAAAGAAAAAGTGTCGGTAGTTTTTATTTTATATTTTCATTGACTTTTCTTTGAGTCAGTAGGATGACCGCACTATTAAGAATGGTAATCTCCATGAGCTTGATGGGGATGATCTAAACATCCCATATACACATCCTACCACCTATGATAATCCACCATATCGAGAGAGAGAGAGAGAGAGAGAGAGAGAGAGGGAGAGAGAGAGAAATCTGCTTGAAAAAACACTTTTGAACATTTTTCTGTGGTTCGGGTTTCATTCTGGTTGACCGGATCTGGGACCAGACTGGTTCGGTATGAACTGAACTGAAACTGAACACTAACCAAACCGACAGCAGAAGGGTTCCGGTTCCAGGCTCGGTCCACCGACTTAAAATCAGAATGCACAAAATGGTTCCAAAGGTTGGATATTTGAGAGAGGCTATATATACGAGTACTTCTTCATTCCCTAAGGGGTAGGTCAACCAGCTCCGAATCATAACTTCTTCCTCACTCTCTCTCCACCATTAATGACCACACTAAAAGCTTGAGATATCACACTCTGTCCAACAAAACCCAAATCCCATTGAGAGGAAGAAAGAGGAGGTCTTGATCTACATTTTGGCCGAGTCAAAAAGCCCTTGAGTTCATCAAGTAACTTGTTACTCTTGGGTTTGTTGGGAAACCTAAGCGGCTAGGGTCGCCCGGAAGCTTCTGGATTGTGGATTTGCTCGAGGAAAAGTCTGTGAGGGTTTGAATGTCACCTTATGTCCGATCGCTAGTGATTGAGCTTCTACTTTTTGTGGGAGGATCTAGGAGAAGAAGGTGACCCTTCGTGTCCTTCGTGGTATCCCACACCTCTCCAACGGTGTCGTAGGTTTCTCCAAAGGAAATGAACGACGAGTTACATCTTTGTCTCCACGTGCCTCAATTATTTCAGTCCGAACTATTTCACTTGTGTATCTACTTTTTTGATAGACATCGTGCTTGAAGTATCATACTCCATCATATATGTTGTTTCAGTTAGTTGTTAGGTTCATCTTATTTATCCGCATATCCTAAAACTTGTGAAAATAAAAGTACAATTTGCATAAACCTATTCACCCCCATGTTACCATCTATATCCTTTCAACAACAATGATCTTGGTCTCCACATGTCATGGCTCTCAGAAAGGTGGTCGGTCAAGTACTTTCAATACTAAACTTTTGTACTCCATCTATTATACATATGTAGACTAATACTGAATCTGCAATTTGATAGCCCGAGGTCAAGAAAAATGTGAAATTCTGAAGTCTTTGAGCTCGACTAACCGCGGAACTCAGGTGTGCATGTCCTCTTTATGCATTTCAGCTAACATTATATGCAGAAATGTTGGAGTATGTAGGTTTTCTCATTGGAATTTATATTTTCTGATACATTAACTTTATAGAGCTGGGCAACTAGTGGAATTGCCCTTCACCTGGCTTCCCTTCACCAACACTGCCCAACACCACAGACCCGCTGGTCGCTGTACTCGCGCTGCCAGCCACCGGCTCCGACGCCTCTGATTTCAAACAGCCACACGTCCGCCGATTCACTGGGGGAGGGTGAGGGGTGTCACAGCAGTGGAACATGGGGTTCCCCTTCTACTGCCAAAGTGGGTCCACTCCAAAGTGGGTCCACATGGACCCACCAATAAGATGGACAAGGCCAAGTTACAACCACCAGGTAG
Organism: Poa pratensis; assembly: GCA_947311845.1. NCBI lineage: Eukaryota > Viridiplantae > Streptophyta > Magnoliopsida > Poales > Poaceae > Poa > Poa pratensis. The sequence continues at coordinate 27,032,277 of CAMZMU010000058.1, read as the reverse complement.
GTGGGCCAACCCACCTGCTATTCAAGAACCCAGCAAGCACGATATCGACGCTCGCGCGGCTAAGGACCAGAGTCCGGGAGACCTTTTGGGGTCTCCCACCCGGCGACCAAGACCCGGAGGGGAGCTAAACCCGAAGGATCACCCGGACCTTTTCCTCGGCCTGACAAGGAAAAGACAACATCCTCCGTACGTCCAGAAGATAAGTACGCCATATCAAGGAAGGCTTGGGCGCCAAGAAGGTGAAGGCACAAGAGCACGTCAAGGCATGGCGTCATCAGGGAACAGCCGTGGTGGGGGTGTGGTCTGGCACCTGCCCGCCTCTCTTTACCTCCAATACGGACGTGCCCAAGGAAAGGGCCAGAAGAGGCCTTGTCGCCTGCAAAAGCCACCACCACCACCGAGGGGTTTTTCCCGCCAATAACCCCTCACGTCCCTTGCGTGACCACCTGTGGCGACCCCCTGGCCTATACAGGGAGGGCCGAGGTCACCAAGGAAGGGATCGGAATCAAAGAAGCTAGCAACATTAGGTTAGGGCTGGGAAGGCAGAGTCGAGAGGTGATCACCTTGGGTAAGGATCTGCTCGTTGTCTACCTCCAGTTAACCACTTCCCGTGTCGACTACCCGGGAACCACTTTGTAACCCCACCATGATGAACTCATCAATCCAGACATGCAGGAGTAGGGATTTTAGCCTCCAACGGCCCGATCTTGGGTAACTCCTTGTGTCTCTGATCTGCTCATACGAATCCTCTGGGGGGGACAAATCTCTTCTCTCTTGGAAGCAGCGTTCCAAGCCTCCTTCGCACCCCGTGCCAAACCAACTAAAAGGTATTCTTTACTCCCGGTGTTCATGTGACGAGACACGACAAGGGGTGTGGATCTGGATGGGCAGAGGCATTTGAACCTCCATCACTCTCATATATATAGCTTAACTTAGGCTTACATGTTCACTCATACACTAGAACAATCTAGATTCTAGTAGGCTATACAAACGTAGACTCCAACACTACTCTAGACTCTACAAGAGTAGTACCAATACACTAACTTAGACTCCAACAATACCATAACACCTAAATTACGCTGCCATTGACTTAGGCGCAAATTCTAGCTGCTGCGACAAAGATGTTACGGTTGATAGCTAACCGCCAAGTTACCAAAATCACCGTCGATATGCTTTCAACGGCGCCTTTTATCAGGCAGTAAAACACGCTCTAACCTCTTGTCCTGATGTTTAGTCATGTACCTCGACATATATAAACACGATGTAACGCCTAGGTCGTTGTAGACTTGTAGTGGCTTTCATAAGCTAATTACAGTGAACAATCAGGGGCCAAGGGGTAGGTAAGTTAGCCAAACACCTCGAAGTTCTAACTAACAACAAAAGGTTACCTTCAGTAGGGTGAGTGTGTTGTCCCATGACGACATCCACATGGAAAATGCACAAAACAAGCACGATTGCTGTATACAGGAATCCTCCAAAGGTGGCCATGTCTGCACAAGGGAATTAGCAACAATTTGGTGTCCCTGAGATCACAAACAAGCAAAGAAATAAGTGCTTAGGAGTTAAGACCATTTCAAAGTTTGATGCCTGCAAGCTGGAAGTGGAAGGTGCAAATGGAGAAGTACTAGAATATAAAAGGGATCAAGAAACCAAGAAAGCTATACGGTGGACAGAAGAAGGGGAAACGACAATGTAGAGTGAAATTTTCATCAAGGAGAAAAAACGTGAAGTGAACTCGCCACCGGGAAACAGAACATCGCCAAAAAAATGGCTTAATTTCCACTTCTAGCTGAATTCAATCAAACAGCGGGGGAGGCACCAATCTATAGAATTAATAAGATGCACAGGGGAGCAGCAGCGGCAGGAGATGAATTGAGCACCTCGGTGGCCCTAGACGAATGAAGAACCCAGGCGCAGGCGGCGAGAAGATGCGGACGCGGAGCGGACACTCCCTTCCCGACGGCGGCTACTACAGCCGAGGAAAGGGTGGCATCCGCCATTTGTAGGTACTGTTTCCGGTGGCGCTTTCCACTCCGCCCACTTTGGGGCTTGCGGCGTCCCTGGCACGTAGGGATGGCAAGAGGCAAGTGGGGGAACGGGAAGAAGAGTAGTAGCGCTAGTTTATTGGCATGGCTTTACTCTATTGCTTGCGTCGGGGTGTGGCGACGCTGGCAGGATGAAGTCGTCCGGCGCGGTTTCAACGAACTCAGATGGGTTAGGATGACTCCAACGGGCCGACCTAAACGGACGCGTGTTTAGTCCGCGTTTTGTCCGATTGGGTCCGCAAACGGATGCGCATCGGCTCATGCCCGCTCCTTTCTGGCCACTGCACCTAACGGGCCGACGCATTGTGTCCGCCCGGCCAGGGTTTTGATCATTTTGATCATTTTCGGCCCATTTTGAGTGCTTGAAAAAGTTTGTCAAACAGCTTAGAACTGCTCATACCTAATGGATGCAAACAGCATATAAACTCATGTGATTTAACTCAAGAAACATGTTGGACTTGTGGCATTACCTATGATTTCACTAGCCACTGGACAATAGGCACACTGATATCTCCTTGTTTCCTGGTTATCAGTTTTCTGTTCAAAACAATTTCACTGCCATTTTTGGTGTTGCAAAATCATAGGTAATGCAAGTGGTCACTTACTTTTCACCATTTTCCATGGATATTTAGCTCGGAGCCGAGCATGAGATCCTTATATTTTCCATTCTGGTTGTAACCCTAGCCGCCGTTGTTCTAGCTAGTGACAACTCGTTTTTGTAAACCTCAAAACCCTAGCTAACGGGCCATCTAAAAGTAGCTAAATCTCCTGGTGTACACGGAATATGTTCCAATCCTCCTGAATCTGCGTTTGGGCTAACCAAAAGCAGAGATAAATCAATGGAGTTGCTAGCCAATCTGGCCGTAAAGATTTAGTTAGCGTTCATCAGTTGCGCTTGTCAACAGTGTCTATCAATACTGCATTACATCCTACTGTAGTACTACTTCACACCCTGATCTTCAAACACACAACACCCATTCCATTACAGAATTGCTGACATGCCTACTGTCTATCTACACACATTTACAACACACACAAAAAGCCTAGCCGGCGATGTTAACGAGGAGCCACCGTCCGGAAGGGACACCGCTATTGGCGTGGCCGCTGTTGGAGGCGTGGGATGAGTCGAATATCTCCCCTGTCAGGGACATCATCCCCGAATTAGCCAGCGCGGCAGAGGACCCCATCTCCGTGGAGGTTACAGAGAGGAGATCCTCCCCCTCGGGCAACACGCTCCGGATGCCGTCGAGCTCCCTGACGATCTCGGCCATGTAAGGCCTCACGTCGGTCTCGTCCCGACAGCACTTCAGGGCCAGCGAGAGGAACCTAGTGGCGCACTCCGGAGGGCACGAGGTCATTCGGCTGTCGATGATCCCAGAAATGTCTCCGGATCGGTAAGCCGAGTTTACCTACAACAAGAAACACATTGTATAGTTTACTCATAAATTCTACTGAACTGCTTATACTCTTCCTGAATAATACATTTCAAAATCTCGAAGATAATATTATACACCCTCCTTGTCATCTGCAAACACGTAATTAAACCGTACATCATGTAGCATAGATAGATCAGGGTGGCAAACCTCTGTACCTCTCTAACGATGTTTTTGCCAAACTGGATTGGCTTCATCCCTGTTAATAGCTCAAGAAGCACGACACCAAGGCTATAAACATCACTTTTGTCTGTCAATTTGTGAGTTAGGAAGTATTCTGGATCGAGATAACCCTGCCAAGATGAAACAAGATAGATATGATCAACTGTTTCCTGTTGTCTGGCATATAACAGAAGCAATTAGATCATGCTGGGTACAGCTCTTGCTACATTACTAGCTCTTTTGAGACTTACTGGGGTGCCCTTAACAACGGTGGAGATATGGGCTGGCAATGTTCCTGAAATATCCGGGACCGGAGCAAGCCTTGAAAGACCAAAGTCAGCCACCTTCGCTACAAACTTAGAGTCCAATAGAATGTTGGTGGCCTTAACATCACGGTGGAATATAGGAGGATCTGCCTCGGTGTGTAGATAGAGTATTCCTTTGGCAGCACCCATTGCAATATGCAACCTCTGGCCGAAGTTCAGAGGTTTTTAGAAGTTACTGCAAAAAACGTCAAATTAGATTAGGTGCCTGACATCCAACACAAGTTTAAGAATTATGCACTTTGAATTTTCAGTTATCAAACAAAATCACATAGTATACCAATATGCATCACTGATAAACACAATAAAATTTCGAGAACAAAAGGTACTAATGGAAAAAGACATGGCTATATCAGGTGAAAAGAAACTAGAAAAACTTGAACGTGTGAGAACTTGCCGCTTACTCACCAGAAAGATGATCACGTAGGGTGCCATTTGGCATGAATTCATACACCAACATCTGCAAAACACAATTCTCTATGATCAGAAAATCCTGCAGTCTGCAGATACTACTCCATATATGACTAGCTAAGCAGATCTGAGGTGACTGGAAAACCCTAAGCATATGTTTAGCACGACATTACCAATATATGTTTCTTATTCTTACATAATGTGTACGGGGTTGTGGAGGAACTTCAACAATATTATGTATTTGATTCGGAAACTGAGACACACACCTGTTCATCTTCTTCGTCACAATAGCCAATCAGGGATACCAAATTACGATGATGCAATCTCGACAGCAATTCTATTTCTGTACAAAATTCCTTTGAACCTTGCAGAGAATCTTCATGAGCTCGTTTGATGGCAACGGCTGTTCCATCAGCTAGATTTCCTCTATAGACTTTTCCGTAACCTCCCTGACCAACTTCAGCTGAATCATCGAAATCATTGGTTGCTGTAGCCATTTCTTCAAACGTAAAGCATCTCACACCATTGGTTGCTGTAGCCATTTCTTCAAACGTAAAGCATCTCACACCATCGACCTTGACTGAAAACCTTGATAGTACTGCAAAATAATCTACTTCTTCAGATGTTGCGGACTGAAATTTAATATCTACTACAATAGTATAAGTTTACTTGCGTTTTAGTTGAAACATATTACATGGTGTAGCTCCAAGATAAAGCAGCAAGTAATTTGTAATTTGTCAGACAGCAAGGTTTTTATATGTACCACATGAAACTATGTTAATTAACAAATATAATGACTTACATGACCGCCTCGAAACTGTTCGATGTTTTGAGCGTCTTCTCATATAAAAACTGTAGAAACCACAGAAACTGCAATAGCAGCAGTAATTGTTGCTACCAAAATCCCTGCTAGTGCACCCTTGTTTAAACCTGACGACATCACAGTTGGAAATCCTGCAAAACAAAACGAGGCAAACCAATAAACTAGTGAATCATAAAAATGTATGGAGTATTTTGTACATTGGTATTAGTAGGACCATGTAGTGGTGAATTTTTAACCAATTTTTTTTCCAAATTCAATGATCTCGGTATATTTTCATTCTGTGCAGAGGTCCTCCCATCTCTTAGGAAAGTTGGGTTCCCAACGAACCCTAGGAATCATGTCATATAGGCTGGAAGAAGGCAATGAAATAACCAAGATCCAATATGTTACGTGCAATTATTTTCAATATGAACTCTACAGTTATAGAAATTTGGTTAATATGCCATTGCCTGTTTTGGCAAAATAAATTGTTTTATACGTAGAATTGTGAATAGCATATTTTGGTGCAAAGTATATTCAAAATACCTTCAGCATAGGAACCAAGCGTAAAATTGAGAAGCTCATACGGACCAAAAATATCTGAAAGAGTAATCTCCCATCCAGCAAGTAATTCCCTGAGCCGCGCAACCTCCGACATAGTGAATAAACTAGTATTATTTGGGAATAACTTTAGATGCATATTCAGCCTTGGACCAGCCTCCCATATGTACTGCTCAATGTATAGCTGGTAAATACTCAGGCCCAATAGAGAGGTTGTGTCGACCTCAAAGGCTTGTTTGTAGGGGCGAAAGTCTGAGATCCCTGGACTCTTCAGCCGAAATCCAACTCCAAGAGGCACGGCACAGAAGCAAGGTATAGGAGATGATGGATTGTACTCATAATTTTTATCCGTCGGGCAAGCAACACAGTTTATACTAACTTGTGGTCCAGATGGTGCTCCGTTTACAGATGTGGGTTGACAAAGTCCGGCAGCTCGAGCTGCATTAGACGCATCACATACGGGGTTTCCAGAAAGCCTGCAGAATAATGACGGCAATGATTTATTAGATCCGTATTAACCTTTACATTTCTTCTATAGGTCTGCACAAGCTGTAACTTGGCAGCTGATGCTAGTAGTCACCATAATTTATATCTCCTTCAATAGAATATCCATATTCGCAGCAACCTATATAGCTGAACCTGGGCTATGCTATGTATATGTGTGTGCAGGAAATACGATCTGATAAGTACATACAGAAGAACGGCAGCTTTTGGAAGCTCAAATGCATCCGGAAAAGTGTCAAGCGAGTTGTTTTGAAAGTCCCTGCATTATGAAAAAAATACATTACACATCCATATCTCAAATACATTAGCAGAAAGTGCGATTTGCAAAGAATATCATACAGAACAAGGCTTCTGTTTCCCGTAAAAGTGATGTTACTCCAGATTGCCGATGGAACAGCGCCGTCCATATTATTCGCTTCAATTGACCTGTAAAACAGTATCTTCATATGATTCTAACAAAATAAGTAGCAAAGTACTGCTAGTCAACATACTTGTACTGTAAATTAGGATCTTTTTATTAAGTAGAAAAGTAATTTAATTTACAAGAAAATCACGAATGGTTTTCACTATAAAAGGAGAAAAACATCCACAAACCTAGACAACGCGCACACACTAGGATCAGTTTTCACTAACCTATTTTTCACTCACTAGTATTTTTGCAAAAAGAACATAATAATTTATAGTTCAATATTGAAAGCACCCATCTTGGATGGCATGATAGGTTAGCTAGCACTACAGAAAAGCACAGTTATGAAGGATTGGAGCAGTGCTTCGTAAGTTAAACGTTACTTACAAGAACTGAAGATTAGGCAGCCCAGAGAAGTTTGCCGGAATAGTTCCATTGAGAAAGTTATGCGATAAATCTCTGCCAGAAACTAGAAGTTAGTTTTCTTATTTAAAGAAGTATATAAGGTTACCAAGAGCAACGTACATTGTAGTGATATTTGAAGCAAGCCTATTAGTTGGTATAGATCCTGTCAGTTGGTTCCAGCTAAGATCCCTGAAATTTCCTGCCAGAATTAGCAACCAGATGTAGAATAATCTCCGGGGTACCGTAAACTGAATGGGCGACCTTCTTATTGAAACAAAGTCTTTAGAAAACATATTATAGACAAAGAAATTGTTCCAGATTCTCTGCTATAAACTCACAGAAAAAGGATAATCGATCTCTCTGATAGTAGGATGTCAAAAAGAGTAAGGACGAAAAAGAAATTGCAGCATTTATTTGATCTGGACTTACACATAGCCAAGTTGAGGTACGCCACTTAGATCGGGAATAACTCCTTGCAAACTGCAATTCCTAAGACTCCTGGTAACATGAAAAAGGATTATGGACTTGCACATGTCTGGATTTGATTTTACGTACAGCAGAGAATGGACGTTAGTCTTATTAAATGAATTGTCTCCACAGATGAGTAGTACACCTAAAGTTCCTACTGCACACAGTATGTTGCTGAGGTCAATATCTCAAGTCTCTACACATAGATTTCAAACAAAATATGGCTTCACTAACTAAATATTATTCAGCACACCCAATTTTCTCCACTCAAACATGTGATTACCTACTGAAATATGATTGTGTATGAAAGTATGATAGTCCCCTGCATCTTACTCAAATATTGAAATGAAGAAAAGGACAATACAGAGGAAAGGGGTTGTACTCACAGCTTTAAAAGTGTCTGTATGTTGTTGTATGCAGCAGGGATGGAACTTCCACTGAAGTTATTATTATCAGCCTGACTAGAAGTAAAAGGATAGAGATATAAGAATATGAAAGTTGTTAGCTAACTGCATTAGCAAACTTATCTAAAAGAAGATACAAATATTCTGAGAGAGAATATTTGGTATAGTTTATTAACGCATGAAAGGTAAAACCAATTGGATTCAAGTGACATTGAATACAGAAGTAAAGATATATCATAGAGTATAGTCCTGATCTTTATCTAAAAAAATAGAGTATAGTCCTGATATCTGCATGTTGCAGCATTACATAAATCTTCTTGGATGAGCAAAACCAGGTAATCATCACACAACCAGCATCAGATATACATATTATCTGAAAGGAATCAGAACACAGTTGGACATAACGGCAAATAAAATGTACTTACAGTATTTTCAAACTACGCGTCTCCGCCAATTTTGGAGGAAGGGGTCCAGATAAATTGTTGGTATCCACAAGACTGCACAGTAACAGTATGAGACCAGTTTAAACATAGCCCATACAGAATGCATAATAGGGAGAAAAAAGAAAAGCTCAGAACTCAGAATAAAAGCACAAATCCACTTACAGATGAAGGAGCGCAGGCATTCTGGACAACTCAGATGGGATTTGCCCACTTAATGAATTGTTGTTCATGTGACTAAAGATAAACGGAGAGTCAAGATTATGACGAAGCTTTAATAAGAAGCAACATAGGAATGAAGGCAAGAAGATTATGATCTTGAAACTTACAGATGCTTCATGCTCGTTAAATTAGCAAATGATTTAGGTATGGGTCCAGATATTTGGTTTTGGTCGATTTGTAGTCTGTTTAAGTTCTGGAGATAGCCAATCTCATCTGGTAAGGAACCAGATAGTTGATTACCATTCAAAGTTCTGCAAAATATGAGAAAGTAACAGTGAATATTATTATGCCCAGACTGAAAATGAAGTACACAAGTCATTTCAGATATGAGGAACTTACAGAAGTTTGAGCATTTGATATTGCCTATCTCTGTTGGGATGTTACCAGTCAAATTGTTCCACATGAAATCCCTTTGAAAACAATAAAATATAGCAGTTAGCTCACATAAGCAATATGTTGGGTACCTAATGGTAGAGCCTGAAAAGCATACATGAAGAATAAAGAACTAGCCATGAGAGAAAGAATTCAAATGGACAAGTCTATTATTTTCTGTTTGGTTATATCATTTTTGTAAGTTTGTTTTGCCAGAAAATCTAGGCCTTGTTGAAAATTTACTTAGTTTCTAAAGCATGGAGTGGTTCCCTTCCAGCAAAAATTAAGTAGAGCCCATGAGGCCCAATATTGAAGGAACACTTGTTTATGCAGGTGATATTGAAGAAACACTTGAAATCTCTAAAATTCAGCTCGCAACTTTAACTGTTCATCAAATTATACTTACAATTTTTTCAGCTGAGACAGAAGACCAACCTCTGGTGCCAAAGTTCCAGAAAGATTCATTTTAAACAACTCCCTACGCGGGGCAAAAATATACATAATTAAGCAGAAGAAGACATGATAGATTCTAAAACACACAATTGGAAAAGCAACAAAAGCATCAGCGATTGACCCATATTTTGACCATAATTGAAATTTTAGTCTGAAACAGTAAATAACAGGACCTGCAGTAATGATAACCCTGAAAGCAGTGTTAAATATGGGAGAAATTTAGTGACTTTGTAAGGTTTCAGTGTAAAGTTTGACGGTAATTGTCTTTGGTCTAAAAATATATGGGAGAATTTATGCGAAAGAAATAGATATATGCTCCAAAGAAAAATTGAGATGCGGAAGATCTCTAGCTAACAAAGTGAATTACTATCTCCGTGATAATTTAACTTGGAGCCCATTTTACATAGTATTTTATACGCAACTTGCAAGATTAATTGCTTTGAGTAGAGTGCTTGCTGTACAGGAACATATAAAATAACACAATGAAGCTCGAAAAAGCAAAAGGGAGCCCGGGCTACATGTAGCCTCTTATTTTGAAATTTTTGAAAATGACATTTAAAGTTCCAAAAAATTCTGAAATTTTTTCTAGATGTTGATAATGATGTATTCTATGAACATGCAAATTTTCAATTCGAAAAATATTGTATTTTGAGCCACACAAAAAAGACAAATCTCACAAATTTTGGAGGGTTCACATTTGACACTGTTCACTACACAAGATTTTCATTCTTGTCATTTTTACACAGTCTAAAATACAATGTATTTCAAGTTGAAACTTTGCAAATTGATAGAATACATCATTGCGTATATCTAGGATTTTTTTGAAACTTAAAAGTATCAATTTCAAAATTTTGAAATAAAGGGCTACATGTAGCCCGGTCTACAAAACACAATGAAGCTAACCATTAACATGAAGAAAAATAGGAAACTGCGATATAAATAAGGGTGGTGTGTTAATCATACAATTCTGTTACATGAAGATATGAATCACTGGGTATCTTGCTGCAGATGACTCCTGTCCAGTTTGATGTGCATGGATCTCCTCTCTTCCAATTCTTAAGGTTGTTCATAGGATCAATTAAACTGCCTCTGATAGCATAGAGAGCATTTGCTGCATGTAAGAGGGACAATTTTAATGTACATCTGGATAATGTTGATATATGATCTCAATGAAAACCATCATCTAGTTATACCCACTAGGCTACTAACTAATAGAATATCATGTGTATTTCTGAGAGATTATATGTATGATTAACTGCAGTTTGCCCTACTTTGACCAGCTCATGAGTATAACTGATTACTAGTCGCATAAGTGGACACTTCACAAGATGAGAAAACTGAGCTCTTGAAGATAGTTTTCAGGACTTCCAAACATACAATAAATAAATCTGGATTAAATCTGCATAAACAAGAGTGCACACAAGGGAAAGGCAGCCAGTGCTCTAATAAGCTAATAGTGAACAATCAGGAGCCGTGGAATAGCTAGTTGGCAAACCACCTTGAATTCATTTTCGGGAAGAGCAATTTCGAACTAACAGCTAGAGGTCTACCTTCAGTAGGGTGGGTGCTTTGTCCCCTGACGACATCCACATGGAAAACGCAGAAAACAAGCAGGATTGCTGCATACAGGCACCCTCCAGAGCTGGCCATGTCCGTACAAGAGGAATTAGCAGCAACTTGGCGTCCCTGACCAATCTGAGATCATAAACGAGGAGAGAACCAAGTGATTAGGACCATTCCAAGGATTGATGCCTCCAGAATGGAGGTGCTTATTCCTGGCATCTAAGGTGTGAAAGCATTTCGGTTTGACTCTGATTCTTAACAAATAACAACGTGTCTGGCCTAACTCTCGGCAGTTCGGGAGAAGATATGTCCCAGAGCTAGTAGGATGAACTCCCTTTCATTGACTAGAGAAAAATAAGGCAACATGCATAGTACTTAAACCCCACAGGAGATAATAAATACATTAGCAGTTATAGTAAGACACCATCCTAATCAATCAGCAATTGCGACTTGGCTAACCCCCTTTGTTCACAAGGAGTGGGAATAGGTAGTAAAGTATAGAGCACTAGTAGTAAAAGGGTTAATTTTGCAAGGCAGCAGCATGCACGTTTCCGCAAAGTATTGGCCAGTACGAGCACAAGCATCTATCTCAGTTACTTTTCAGTTACAGTTTTTACACACAAAAAAAGTTTTCGAAACCGGAAGGTGCAAATGGAGAAGTAGTACTAGAATCCAAAAAAAGGATCAAGAAAGCTGCTACATGATTAGGGCCTATACATGATTAACAGAAAGAAGAGTAAACTGTAACATGGTGTAAAATTTTAATCAAAGAGATAAGCGTGAAGTGAAATTTTAATGCAAAGAGGAAAACGTGTGAAGTGAACTAGCCCCCACCACGGAAATAATCGCCAAAAGAGAGATTAAAAACCAACTGAAGAAACCGACTTAAATCCCGCTCCCAACTTATTTCAATTGAGCAGCTCCATTTTGTATAAGAGGATCAATCTTTGGAATAAGCCGCATACGGAGCAGCAGCAGCAGCAGAAATTTTCTTAGAAAACGAGAAGCAGGACGGGGAGGACATGAATCAAACACCTGGGTGGCCGGAGACGAGTGAAGAGCTCGGGCGCAGGCGGCGAGCGAATGCCTCCGTTCCCGACGGCGACTTGTACCGGCAAGCAAAGTGAGGCCTCCGTCTTTTGTAGCCACTGTTCCAGGCAGCGCTTTCCACCCGCCCCCTACGCCCTTCCGGGTTGCGGCACGGCCAGCGGCGAGCGAGTGGGTTGTTGGTCACGGGAGAAGGAAGAAGAGGAGTAGTACTAAGAGCATCTCGAACAGCGGCCCTTAAATCCAGTCCTCTAGCAGCGCCATAAACCCGCGCGTGCGAAAAAACATCCAGCGCGCTGGACCAAACGGGACTTTTCGCTATCATATTTGGGGCGTCCAGAAGCGCGCGGGGCGAAAGGGGAAAGCGCGCGAGTGACCAACCGCCGATCTGAAATCTCCCGCCGCTCGCGTGCGCCCTCCCGCGCTGCCGCCGGCGAAATTCTGGCGATGGATGACCGCTCTGACATTCCCCCGACCCCTCCCTACAACCGCGACCCCTCGCCGCCGGCGTCGCCGCAAACCCTAGCGTGGGATTGACCACCTCCGCCACTGGCGCGCACCAACTCCGTCCACCGGTCTCGCGCGCGGCCTCTTCATGGCGCCGCGGGCGAATTCCGTCGGCGCTCCTCAGCCGCCCGCTGCGCAGCCGCGCAAATCCGTCCCCAAGCGGCCGTTGGCGGCGACGAAGGGGAAGAAGGTGGACGGGGTTCCGAAGCGCGCGAAGAAGCCTCCGGCAGAGCCGCCGTCAGCGCCACAAGCTGCGCCTGGCCACTCCCACCCCCGCCACCCGAAGCGCCGGAATTCTCATCCTTTGTTGCGTCAGAGGCCGATGCGCACATGGTGTTCGATGGAATGCCCACATCTCCGGGTGCCATGGGAGCATCTATGGGTGGAGGCAATGCTTCCGTTGTGTCTCCCGTGCCTTCGGATGGTGCATTTGGAGATAGTGCGAACACCGTCCGAGTTGAGGAGGAGGATGGGGCGCTTGAAAAGGATGGGGACGATGAAGATGAAAATGAAGAGGATGAGGAACAAAATGAAGAGCAAATTGATGGGGCATGATTGTTGATGTTTCATTTATTTGTGTGAACTATGTTGTCATGATTGTTTGTGATTTGGTGAATTTGAACTATGCCATAAATTTGAACTATGCTATGTTGATTAAGTCATGATTTTGTTTATTTTGTGTTTCAAATCATTATTTGTTTCATATTGGTGCTTTGGTGAATTTGAACTATGCACATTTGCCTAC